>JAZHYW010017789.1:0-215359 GCA_037355805.1 Ixodes ricinus
TTTCAGTCTTCTTTCCGCAAAGTAAGCTCGTCTGCCCCTGTGAAATACCGCGTATTGTCCCTATAATTTAACAAACTTCCTGCGCGTCTGATTTTCTGACGAACAGGTAATCCGTCGATTTTCTATAAAGGGACACTGACAGGGTATTTATACTTCCAAGGTTTTTGTTTGTACATAACACATGAGAGCCCAACTACCCAGAACACAATTTGCGGCTCGAAATTCGTTATCTTTCTCTCCGAAGACCGCCGATCGAAAACTGCTCGGTTTGTGCCGTGCTCTCAATATTCTCCGTGGTCACGTGCCGTTCTCCATGGTTTACCCACAGCCACCAAATTTAATCAAAGTCGTGAGTCATGAAAATCACACACTTAATATTAATAATTTAAAAAAGACATATGATATATGTTTTTATGGTTTCTAAAACAAACTACAAATACGTTGATCAAAAACAAAAGCTGCACAGAGAACCGGAAGAACTTTGTGAATTCTCAGCCCACTTTTCAACATGGCGTCCTATCGCGGAAGTCGCGGGCTGGACGGCTGAACAAAGAGGACTATAAGCGACGGCGGCGAACGACTAGTCAGGGACCTTCACTTCAGAACTGTTGTTCGCGGTACCTGTGAATCGGTCTAGCTTCGAAAGACAAATTGCGTACCGATCAGAACAATTAGGATTTATTTACGACACGCCCGACTACCAAGCTGATTAGCACGAAGAAGTCACCGGGTTGTCGCCCCTTCGCATGGCTGAAGACAGCGCTCGTCTTTCCTATACGATTTGGTAAGAGGTTGAAAAACGCGCAAACGTCAAGCACAAAGTGCTTGACTTTTGCATTTTTCGTGCGAGGTGCTACGGCGCGATCTTTTTGTCTGCTTTGCACAGCCACAGTAACAAAGAAACTAAAAGAAAACAAACATCATTGTTGGTTGTCTATGAATTGCGATTGCATACGTCATGAGACGCACGACTCAGCTCGCTGTGAATACGACGACGTAGGGCTTGAGTAAATACATTGTTTTATTACTGGTTTCTGACACAGCCTTATACGTCAGCACGACTGCAGCACGCCACTTCGAAATTAAGTGATTGCTTCGTCTCTCGGGAAATGTTTAATATTCTGTCTTTGTATAATCGTTTAATGTTCTGGCTGTTTCCGCACCATCATTAAAGCTTCGTGCGTGTGTCTTCTCTCTCTCTGTGTGATCGTTTAATGTTCAAGCGGTTTCACCGCCAACATTGACCATGTAAAAACTAGCTCACATCAAACCGATGATTGCTTCGTAGCTTGGGCGCAAATACAGATGTGTGCTTACTGCCGCTCCGTGTATGCGCGGCGCGGGTTTACCTGCTTACAAGGACGACGTTAGCTATGACCTCCTAGAAGACGACGTACAGACGACGCCTAGGACGACCTCCAGGGCGACCTCAGGGGGTCTCAAGGATGACCTCTAGGACGACCATTTGGGACGACCTCCAGCACGACGTCTAAGACAACATTCTTGAGGAAGACGTCAAAGACGACGTCTAGAACGATCTGAAGGACTACCTCTACAGCGATCACAAGGATGACATTTAGGATGGCCTCTAGGACGACCTCAACGACGACGCCTAGGACGACGTCCTAGAGGACAACGTCAACGACGTCTGGGACGACCTCTAGAAACAATTCAAGGACGACCTCTGGGATGACGACCGCACACGCGCGCGGTGCGTTACATATGAGAGCCCAACTACCCAGAACCCTAGCCTCCCTATACTGACAAAGCCTGGCAGATCGACGAGAGACTCGGCCGCCGAAATTGAAAAGGTAGACCGGCAGACAACAGATAAGATGAGAGCCTAAATCACCTTAATGTTTAGAAGTAGCGCAAGGTACGTCGATGCACGAGGCACGGGCAACCTGCAGCAGTTGGGAAGATCATGGCAGTACAGCGCAGCACTGTGCTAGAGTTCAGACGCCATGTTCTTCCCAGAAGTGGCGCATGACACGTGTCTCGAGTAAAGCGCCTCTATCCTGAGAAAAGTGGCGCAATTCATTGTTGTGAAAATGCTCGAGACACGTGCCTCGCGCCACTTCTGGGAAGAACATAGCGTCTGAAATTTAGCTCAGTGCTGCGCTGTGCCGCCATGATCTTCCCAAGGGCTGCACGCTGCACATGTTTCGTACATCGGCGCACCTTGAGCTAATTTTAAAACATCAAGGGGCTTTAGTCTCGAGCATTTCCACAACAATCAATGGCGCTACGTTTCCCAGGATAGAAGGGCTTTACGAGAGCCACGTGACGGGTGCACCGCTCCGGCGAGACGCCGAAACACACTTCTCCCGAGCGAAGGAATGTCCGCTCGTGCTCCTCGCGTTCCTCTCGCTACCGGGTTCTTTTCTCGTCGGATTTGAAAAGCATGTTTCGTGTCCTCGCCGCTGCAAAAGCTGTGCGCTGGCGACCAGGTTCCTCTAGGTTCCCGTAAAGCCCCTCTGTCCTGTGAAAAGTGGCGCCATTCATTATTGGGAAAATGCTGGAGACACGTGCCGCGCGCCACTTCTGAAATGTAGCTCAGTGCTGCCCTGTGCCGCCTTGATCTTCCCAAGGGTTGCACGTTGCGCGTGCCTCGTGCATCGACGCACCTTGCGCTACTTTTAAAACATCAAGGGGCTTTAGGTTCCCCGAAAAATGATCTGTGCTACGAGATCCTCGCACTCCAAATCTGCGACCGGGCACTCTATTTCTCAGTCGTCGAACTGTCATGCTTTGTAAGTATAGAGTAGGCTATACCCGAAGACAATTTGCGGCTCAAATTTCGTTTTCTTTCTAGTCGAAAACCGCCGATCGAGAACTGGCTTCTTTGAGTCGTGCTCACTCTCTTCTCCGTGGTTACATACCGTTCTTTAGTGTTTAGATAAAACCACTAAATTTAATTAAATCCGTCGACCATCGAAAGCACACACGCAATATTAATAATCGATAAAAAAAATCAGCAGAACCCATCCTTTGGGAATGATTATCTACGTTAATGCGAATAGCATCAAACGGTGCGGAGTTATGCGCGTTCGTCAGGTGGCCGGCACACTCTCGATACGCCAGCCCACTCTTGAGGCGATTCTAAATTTGTTGACACCTTCACAACCCTGCGCACGATCTCCGCAGCCCAGCACGTGCGTTTGTGTCACTTAGGAAGGCGAGCAAAGCACGCGCCATACGCACAAACACTCAAAATGGTACCGACCAGACTTTCTGGCGTCTCAGCTAGTCTCAACCAACGGTACTCTAAACGGTTGTTTATATCTTTACCATAGGACGCGCTTTACAGCGCTGTCACAGCTACCGGTGGCGCGCGTTCCATGCACGAGGCTCATTCCGCTCTCGTGAGGCTGAGCACGGCCGCTACATCACCCTCTCCCGAGCGCCGGAGAGGGTGAGCTAGCGGCCGTGCTCAGCCTCACGAGAGCGGAATGAGCCCTCGTGCATGGAACGCGCGCGCACGGGTAGCTGTGACAGCGCTGTAAAGCGCGTCCTATGGTAAAGATATAAAAACCGTTTAGAGTGCGTTGAATGACTGCCTTCATAGCTCTGTGGTTAGCGCGTCTGCCTGCTGATCAAAGGGTCAACGGTTCGAATCCCAGCCGGCGCCGGTCTTTTTTATTTATTTATCGACCCGCGGCGTAAGAGGTTAGATAGCCAGATAGATAGATAGATAGATACATAGACGAAAAGTGCGTGAAGTATCCAAAGAATGCTATTCGCATTAAAATATGATATCCATTTTTTTGCGGCTCTTTGTGACCGGAAACCGCCGACTGAGAACTGGCAAATTTCAGTCGTGCTCACTGTCTTCACCTTGATCACGTGCCGTTCTTTGTCGTTTAGACACAACCACCAAATATAATGACAGTCGAGGACCATCAAAAAACAAAACACACTAAATATTAAAAATAGAAAAAAAATACATAAATTGTTTGCGTGGTATTTTCTGCCCGAAAACCGTCGATCGCGTCCTGGCCGGCTTGAGTCGTGCTCACTGTCTTCTTCGTGGTCACGTGCCGTTCTTTGTGGTTTAGACGCAACCACAAAATTTTCGCATACGCGCGTGGCTCATTTAAAGCCAGAAAGCGTATCGCGAGAACCGGGTGATGTTTTTAAAGAATGCTATCGCATTAAAAACAAGGTCGGGTGTAGCGACGTGATTTCTGGCAACTTTCTCCTTTTGCTTCGGAGAAGAGCGTGTTGGTTCAAGTCAAGGATGAAGAAAGAATAAAACAATTAAAACTGGTACAATACAACACAGCTGCGGCCATCAATACATAGGTCAGACCGGCAGATGCACCAATCACAGACTCCGGGAACATCACAACGAAGTTTCTAAGGCCTCTCCAGATTCCT
This sequence comes from Ixodes ricinus, assembly GCA_037355805.1. Lineage (NCBI taxonomy): Eukaryota > Metazoa > Arthropoda > Arachnida > Ixodida > Ixodidae > Ixodes > Ixodes ricinus. The sequence goes on from JAZHYW010017789.1 coordinate 4,381, forward strand.
ATCATCCCATAGTCAAACATGCCCGTTCGTGTTCGCTTTGTCATCCCTTCTTTGATGAAACAAAAATCCTGGGAGGGCATGACAGCAGATTTGGCAGGGAGATCATAGAGTTATTCGCCATGACCACCGTAAATAACAACGTGTCAAACCCTTCCCTCCTGCTGACGAAAACTGAGGTTTAATTTTTAAAATCCGAGCTAAACCCCCCTCTATGACTTGCACTTCGCTTTTTTATCTCCCCTTCTCTCCCCTTCTCCTCCCTTTCCCTCCTGGGTATAGTCGGCTGCTCGCTGTTGAAATTTTTACTCGTCCGTTCCTAGTTGAAATATGTGTTGTATTGTCCCAGTTTTGATTGTTTTATTCTTTTTTATCCTTTTCTAAATCTCTTCTTCCCCAGTCCAGTTTCGGTTTCGGTTTCCAGCCCTTGCTCTTTTATTTTACTTTATTTAAAATATACGTGACGCTCTAGCGAAATATTTGATTGCGTAGTCTTCTTACACTATAATAAATCGCCCGGCAAAACAAACAAATTGAGCGGTGTTAGTGTTTTTATAAGAACTGCGCGTATAATGATCAAGCCGAAGGTAGTCTTCTACAATATGTTCTGCAAATTGACCAAATGCACTTGATTTGGAGAAAAAGAATAGAGAAATGTTCATTAATTTTATCAACTCAAGCAATGTGGGCCAGGTCAAGCTAATATACTTTAAATTATCCAAGCACCAAAGAGAATGTTGGAAATGTAGATACACGCACTGTACGTGCTTGCCTTGCCCATGAAAAAAAAATCGAAGAAATTTACGAAAATAAAGCATCAGTTGAACGCGCGTACGAAGTGACATTTCTTTTCGATTTTTGTTTTCGAACAGTTAGAGCTGAAGGCGCCAGCACGCGCAGCGCGTGTACCTACCTTCCAAGCATACTTTTTGATGCTTGGGTAAGTCGGCGGAAGGTCCATTTTGCACAGTCGCCTGAAACTGACTCTCCGAACAAGTCTTCCATATTGTGAAAGGTTATCTCGACGCACAAACACAGCCCCCAACGTGAAAATGCGATGGGATTTCAGCGTGAAGTGTGAGGCGTAGTGTCAGAGAACTTTGTAGAAAAATATTTGTAACTAACCGTCTGTCCCCAAAAATAATATTAGCTGAACAGCACCCCCCCCCCTCCCCCTGCTTCCGCTTTAGCAGAGAATATAGATATGTGTGGCAGCGGCCTAAAATTGTCGATGCAGTAAACGTGGTTCAATTTTGATCGAGTTCTTGGTGGGATCGTCAAGAGATGGCGCCACCACGATAACCTGACTTTTCTGCATGGATAACATCGTGAAAAAAGTTACGGAATTTTTTTTATTTCAATTTCTACAGGAAAACAGCTGTGCCTTGAAATTTGACAAGTTAAGACTACCGTTAAAATATACCCTCGATAAAAAAAATATAAGTTCTTACTTAACGCGACAATTTCTCCGTCTCATTTTCCAATTAGACCCTCTACTTATAACGCCCTATATGTCTGCACGTTCACCTGTTAGCTCTTCAGTGAATTTGCAAAAAAAAACCTCCTTATTTAGAATAAAATTGAGCACTTTGTTTTCTTTTATTCGTTTTTTTTTAAATTTAATTCGATTAAGTCTTTTAATATCAACATGTGACAAAGTTCATTTTTCCTCGCGGCTTACTAGATTTTGATTATACTAAACGGTAGGAAACTGTAGGAGAGGAAGAGGCGAGAGAGGTCAGAACGCCGAGCTGTGGTTGAAATGATCAGTGGGTGGGCGTAAAGTAAGTTTCCTTTGTTTCCACTTTACTCGTCAAAAAGCGTTCCCCGGACGCCGGTGTTTCGTGATGTAACTTTGTCTACGCGCGCAGTGGAGACAAAGGCAGCTAGCTTTGCGCCAACTCACTACCATAGCATCCTATATACCAACAAAGCCTGGCAGATCGCCACAAGAAGCGGCCGCCGAAATGGAAAAGGTGGAGCGGCAGACAACGGATGAGAGGAGAGCCACGTAACTGGCGCCCCGCTGCGGCGATACTCCGAAACACACTTCTCCCGAGCGAACAAGTGTATTTCGGGTCCTCGCCGCCGCAAAAGCTATGCGCTGACGTCCGGGTTCCCCGAGAAATGGCTCTTTGATGCTCTGTGCTACCAGATCCTGGCGCTCCAAGTCTGCCACCGGGCGCTCTATGGCTGCTTCGTCAAACTGCCAGGCTTTGTGAATACAAAGGAGGATATGCTATAGCATTCTTCGCACTAAATAATTACACATGGAAAAAAAGAAAAACGTTACAACACCACATGTGACAAGCATAATTTGCGCGATTATTAAAGCGTACGTTTCTGTATCTCTTATTTGGCACACAGGAGACCTGCATTCCCTGCCTTCAAAGTTGTCCGTTCTCGGGTGCTCTATTGGAAGGCATAAAGGCAAGAAATTGTTATGAAGCATTGGTGAGGGTGCAGGCTAGCTGGTGTGAATTGAGCATAGTTGTAAACCCGAGACTGGGGATACGGACAAGGGACAAACACAGAACGACACGAACGAAGTCTCAAACGCAGCTGCAAACTTTATTTCACTGGACAAACATGTATGTCACTCGCCACCCTTTGTCCCCCTCTTTTTCCTTCTTTTTCCAAACCCCTACCCCTCCCCTCTTCCTTTTCCCAGGCCCCGTGCATTCCAGTCAAAAATAAACTTAGATGGCGCCAACTCAAATTTGCCGACAGATCTGTGTCAACACACATACACCGCGACATCCCGAGGTCACTCCGGTTCTCTCAAACCAGTCGCAAAGCGGCCGACAGCTGACTGGTTTAAGAGAACCGGGTTGACCTCGGGGTGTCGCGGTGGGTATGTGTTGACAAGGGATCTGTCGGCAACTTTGAGTTGGCGCCGTCTAAGCTTATTTGTGACTGCAATGTACGGGGGCCTGTGAAAAGGAAGAGGGAAGGGGTAGGGGTTTTGGGAAAAAGAAGGGAAAAATTGGGGACAAAGGGTGGCGAGTGACATATATGTTTGTCCTGTGAAATATACTTTGTAGCAGGGGAGGAAGTGGCCGAGTGGGCTAACGCGTCTCAGCTCGGAGCGTGGAGTGAAAGCTTGCGCTGGGAACCTCCTGGGTTCGATTCCCCACCGCCCCCGCCCGTTTCGATCTGGAAGAGTTTCGTACCGGCACGCGTTCGTGGGATCACTACTGCGTGATGCACGTTAGAAACCCCAGGTTAGCGGTTGTACCGCACTGGCTAAATTTCTCATCTACAGCTAAGAGACCGATTACCCGTTGAGACGCATCTCCCCATCAAGGCTGTATAAACATAAAGAGCAAACCAATTTTTATAAACTTTGTAGCTGTGTTTAAGACTTCGTCCGTGTCGTTCTGTGTTTGTCCCTTATCCGTATCCCCAGACTCGCGTTTACAACTATGCTCAGAAATCGTTGATTTTCGACTTCCAAATTTACTGAAATTAGGGTATTTCTTTGTGGGTTAGGCAAAGCGCAGAGTGCAAATATTTTTTATATCCGGAGAAATTGACTTTTTATCAGCCTTTTTTAATGTGAAATGTGTTTCGCTAAGCTGCTCCGGACTTCTTGTAACCGGATTAAGTAAAGCCGGATTATGTGAAGCCGGAATAACTGAAGCCGGATTAAGTGAAGCCGGATTTCGTGAAGACGTGGCCTGTGATATGTCAAAGGACTTCAGTTTCCCCGTTAGATTTAGCGGGAAAATTGACCTCACGTGACCTCGACACCAATTCAGTTTCCTCGCTAAATTTAGCGGTAAAAATGACGTCAGGACTTCGCGTCACGTGACCTATACAGAAATTCAATTTCCCTTCTAGATGTAGCGGAAAAACTGACGTTAGGTAACCTCAACGCCATTTCATTTACCCGCTACATTTATCGGGGTAGCGATGCCACACGACTTTATGTCACGTGATCTATAACACAGTAAGTTTCGCCGCTAAAATTATGTCACATGACTTACTGTCACATAACCTATGCACGAATTCAGTTTCTCCGATAAATTTAGGTGAAAAGTGACGTCACATTACATGATATCACAGGACCTCAACGCCAATTCAGTTTTCCCGCTAGATTTGGCTGTAAAATTTACGTCACGCGACCTAAACACCAATTCAATTTCGCGGCTAAATTTAGCAGGAGAAGTAACGTCACATAACTTCACATGACGTGAATCGTAGACGAATTCAATTTCCCCGCTTGATTTAGCGGGAAAATTGACGTCACGTGACATAAAAGCTCAGTTTTCCCGCTAAATGTAGAGGGAAACATGATGTCACACGACTTCATGACACTCTATCTATAAGCAAGTTAAGTTTTTCTCATTGACCTCACATGACCTGATGTCACGTGGACTATAGACCTATTCGGCTTCCCTGCCAAGTTTAGCGGGATATTTACATTGCGTGACACCAACTGCATATTGGTGCAGCCACGAGATCCAGCTGCTTGCCGTAGACAAATTTGGATAGCAAATCCTGTCACGCATACGTTCAACCCAAAAGTAAAAACGATCAAGTGTACACATAGTACGGGTTAAGCTATCTGACGAAGAGTGCCATGAGAGTATCGCTAAACGTTTGGGACGCTATAAAGCTTGACGTATGCAACACCATTGGCCGGGGCCTAGCAAATTGCTTTACATTTTCGTTTTAACTGGCGAAGTATATTTTATAATCTTTTCAGCAGTGTGTAACTACTACATATGATTCTGATACAAAACTCGATAATAAAATCGATATTCCTGTACGAATAAAATTTTAGCAATTATAGAAATACGAATAGCCCCCGTTTCAGTTTAACATTTTACATATGTAAAAAAAAGCCAAATATTGGCTTTTATACTTGTTAGTGTTTTTGAAGCCGCCCCTTGTGCCACCTTCGATTAAAATAAAAACAGACATGCCAATAGAATCTGGGAATATAGATCCAAGCAGCAATATTTGTAAACGCGCATGCGGCAAGCATCCTTCAATTTGAATTGTGCATTCACTCGTACATTTCAATACAACTTCTGCGCACTTATACCCGTGTAACTTTCAGAGGCGAGGCGTATCAATTTCAATATATTTTAAACCAGCTGTCTCAACGAGATTATCGAGTAGTTATTTTAGAGCACAGCTCTTAGGCGCCCGTTTCCGGCTTGAGCGGCGTCGCCGTCGCCGTCGGCGTAGTTGCGCGGTGCATCATGGGAAATATCCCATAATGCACCGCGCAGAAGGAGAGGGAGGGAGGAGAGAGGAGGAGAGGAGGGAGGGGAGGAGGAGGAGGAGAGGAGGAGGGAGGAGGGAGGGAGGAGTTTACCCTCCCTCAGTACCCTTCCTCCTCCTCCTCAAGAGCTGCGCTCTAGTTCGGCGTTACAGGGAGTTGTAAACGGCTTTCATTTTTTTGTCGGTTTCTACTTCGATACTACTAAATCTTAACTCTGCGAGCAATTACTCTTCGCGTTCTTTGAATTGCTGGAGAAAGTATTTCTATTGGGATCACCTAGTGGTTTTCTGGATCACCTAGTGTTTTTCTAGACTTTTTAGAAGAACTTTTTCAATATGCCTCTGAGAGTAAACTTCCTATGATACTTGTTGGTGATTTTAATATCAATCTCATGTTGTCTGACTCATGGCAGTTAGAACTGCTAGATCTCGTGCAATCACATGGCTATGAAAATGTAATTGAGTGTCCTACCCGTGTTACATCTGAGACGGAAACTTTAATTGATTTATGTTTAACCAATGCAATGAGAAATGACGTAGTATCTGGTGTACTGACGGTGGATTTAAGTGATCACTTACCTTTCTTTTGCTTTGTTCCATGCGCAAACGTTGGCTACAATAAGACGAATATAACTAACTCTTATTATCGAGACATAAACAATTATAGTATCGAACGCTTTGTTACGCTTGTATCGGCCACACACTGGAATGATATATACAATGAGCCAAACCCTAGTAAATCTTACGATAAGTTTATAGAGAAGATAAAAGAAGCCTATGAAGATGCGTTCCCTTTTAGAAAAGCCAAAAGACACAAGAGATCACGAAAACCCTGGATTACCGTAACACTTCTAAAACGAATAAACGAGCGAAATAAACTTTATGACACATTCATACAAACAAAAGACCTCGATATACTGGCTGAATACAAAAAGAGACGGAACAAGTTAAACTCTGACATAAAAAAGGCGAAAGTAAACTATTATAAAAATTAATTCATTACAATTCAACATAATCCAGTGAAAGTATGGAAGACAGCAAAAGAACTGATGTCCAAGTCAAGCAGTGCCATCCCGAATGTCCTTAGAATAGATGACGTGGATTATTCTGGTAGAGAACTAGCAAATCTATTTAATGCTCATTTTTTGCTTTCGGGCGCTCCGACTTTCTCCTTACAACAGAAAAGAAACTTCGAATTTCATACCCACGTATGTTTACCAGAGTCTATATTTTTGTCACCAACAACAGAGACTGAAGTGTTTAACGTAATAAATTCATTAAGAAACAGCGGCGCATGCGGCGATGATGAATTAAAAGTTAAACCTATAAAAGCAATTGCTAGGATAATATGTCAACCACTATCAGCAATTTGTGATAAAATATTAAGCACCGGGATATTTCCTGCTCAATTAAAAATCGCTCGAGTATCAGTAATACACAAAGGTGGGCCAATTAATAATTTAAACAACTACAGACCTATATCTGTATTGCCAATATTTTCAAAAGTAATAGAGAAGATAATAAACTCCAGGATGTCGGACCATTTCAATAAAAATAACTTAATTGTTGAACAACAATATGGATTTCAAAAAGGGAAATCTACCGAGGAAGCTTTACTGAAAATCAAGGATAAAATTTTAACAAATTTTGAGACCAAGTTTTACACATTAGGGATATTTTTAGATTTCAGGAAAGCGTTTGATTCTATTAAGCATGAAATAATTCTGAAGAAGTTGTATAACTATGGTATTAGAGGTGTGGCCCTAGAACTTATTCAAAATTACTTATCAGATCGTGTGCAATATACGACTTTAAGTCGCGAGAAATCAGAAATCGGTAAAATACAATATGGTGTACCCCAGGGGTCCATCCTTGGACCACTCTTATTTTTGATGTATATTAATGATATTGTCAACATTCCTCACACACCTGACATTGTGCTCTACGCCGATGATACAAACGTATTTTTTTCTGGTGCCAACCTAGATGAACTTGAATCACTCGCGAATGATTGGATGTTAGAGTTAAGTGCATGGTTGACATGTAATGAATTAGAACTAAATACTGAGAAAACAAAGTATATGATATTTCGAGCAAAAAATAAAAGTATTAATCGAGAACTTAACCTACGATTTAGAAATAGTGAAATTAAATATGTAAAAGCTCACAAGTTCTTAGGTGTATACTTTCAAGAAAACCTAAATTGGTCTTATCACATTGATCAGATCCGGCCCAACATCTCCCGGTCAATAGGCATTATAAATAGGCTCAAATATATCATACCGGTTTGGTTAAAACGACAGTTATACTTTACTCTTGTTCACTCTCGTTTAAATTACTGCAGTTTGGTATGGGGTACGTGCTCACAGACCTGTATATCCAAGCTGCTCATTCTACAGAAAAGAGCAGTACGGTCAATTGCAAATATCTCATATAAAGAGCACTCTAGCCCGTATTTTATCAAGTATTCTCTTCCTACGGTAGATCAATCACTCATTCAAAAACTGGCAATTTACATGTTTTACAAAATGAAAGCACACCCTCAGTTTGTACATGAAAATTACATCAACAATGCATCAATATACTCATTTCGCCATACCCACTACACTCAGTCCAGAGTACGCACAAACTACGGTAAACAAAGGATACTTAATCAGATCGCACAGCTCTTAAACAACCACCCTGAAATACTGTCCATGATAAATAATTCCAACACAATATACACATTTAAACGAACACTGAAAACGTATCTTTCAGGTATACCATGACTCATTAAAGTTTCCGGCCGCATTTCTTTTGTTATTTCTTTTGTTATATCACTGTATCTCAGTGTAATGTCAGTATGAGTATTTGATTGTTTTTCCTATGTTTCTGTACGTTCTGCTGCTGACTGTACAGGGGGATGGAGCCTTGTCAGGCGATTTAAATCGCCTTTTGCCCCATCCTCCTAGACATTTGTCTGAATAAAGAATATTATTATTATTATTATTATTATATATTATTATTATTATTGAGTCTACAATGACTTCCGAAGAGTGAAAGGAACTTAGCTATTGAAAGTTCAAACAATGTATCGTCGTTTGCCTTAGCTCGTGGATACTCACACCTGCGGCTGCATTTTCTTAGAAACCCCGATTGCTCAGTTCTTCGGGCTAAAATCGATTTGTTTCTGGCAATTTTTGGAATGGGAAAGCACATATAGTAGCCAAGGTCTAACCTAAGCTGATATGCTTTGGTCAGAGTATGGCTGTTTAGGCCCAATAATGCCAAACAACTGCCAGACTTGGGCTTCGCTGCTAGGTAGTTCAGTTGTCCCCTTCCATGGCTTCTTTGAGCCTCAGTTCCGGAGGAAATTCCAGAATTAGGTTTTGTTTCTTGTTTTGCGCTTTTCCCCTGGCCAATTTGAACCTAAAGTGTCAAACAACTGCCAGTATTCCGCCTAAAAACGTCTGGTTGTTTAAATTGTGCCCTGCCTACGACAAGGAGGCCAATTTTTTCTATGTGTGTTTCACAGACCTTATGGAAAGGATTGCGCTTTTTTGAAGTTCATTTTTTGCTAAATTTGGTGTTTACCAGAGTTAATTTTTGATGAACTCCAAATTCTCCAGAATTAAAAGTTCACTTTTTTTAGTTTTTAGGAGTATAGTAAAAATTAATGAATATTTAACACAGATTTATTACCCTAAATTCACCAGTATCAAATTATAATTTGCCCCATTTGGCGTTGGCGCCATTGCCATTCAATATACTAACCGTCTGCACGAAATAAAACTTAGAAACAAGCGGATACTTGAATAAACGTGACTACTTTAAAACCCCTTAACATCATGACATAGACGCTGCGAAGCATAGAAGTTTCAGTTGCCCGACCCTCGATCTATGAGATATATGGGTTCATATATTTCACTGTTAAAAAGACATATCCCCTACTCCTCTAGGCTTCAAGAAATATGAATAGGGCTCGTACTGGAAACCAGAGCAGTGGCTCTAGCCGTGACCCAGAAGTGCTCAGACCGGTTGTCTCGAACGAACCTTGGCGAGGTATACTGTAAACCTCCTTTAATGAATAGTATGAAATTTGAAAGGAAACTAAAGTGGCCTCTCCTCGGATCCACTGATGTGCTCTGACCAAACTTACCCTCATTTTTTTCTTCATCCGACCTTGCAACGTTTTATTTATTTATTAGTATTACTTTTTTTTTATGGGATAGCTGCACGGGCGACATTTTGCAGAGATTTCAAGCTCGCGGGCTGTCGTCGCCGCGCGCTCAAAGAAAGTAAAAACCTTTCTTCTTTCTACTCTTGGCGCGAGGTGAGGAAAGTCGGGACTTCCCGTTGGCCAGGCCGCGTGAAGAGAGCGAGGAGAGGGCAGCCCTGGCGTCCCGCCAAGAATGACGTGACGAAGGAGTGTCTTCCTGTCGCCTGCCTAAATACTTGTTTCAAACATTACTCGCGTTAAGCGAAATACCGTCTTAGCAGTATCCAGCTGCTACGCGTTACGCATAGCAACTCGATATGTTGGATGGTTTTAGAAACTTCTACCACTTACGCACTTACTTCGCGGGCCACCTTGCACTGGTGGCGGCCATTAGTGGCATTACGGCTATGAAAATTACCCTCGTCGCACCTCGGTCCTCTGGTACCTGACAAAATCATTCCACCCGCATTACGCAACCTTGCTACAGATATCACTTTAGTTTCTTCGTACATTGTTAGCTAAATATACTATGTTCTGTTCTTTTCTTTTAACGCGAATGGACAGTAATTTTACCCGCGAGTGTTTCTTCTTTACATTTTATAGGATTTATTTGGAAACGCGAAACCCTAGAATGGCTACATCTGCAACAATCTTCTCGTTTCACAAGAAAAAAAAAGGCATCGGCTCAAGAAAAAGCAAAAACACAAAAAAATCCCAAAGAGCTGTGCGGTTTTATAAGTTTTAGTCTGCTGTGAGCGGTCAAACAAGTTGCCTACTTTGTCAAAAAAAGACACTGTGTGTCACAGCTTGCTCTAGAGATCTGCACGTGTACGGCCAGCCCCCGGGCCACGGACCGCGCTCGGGCTCCACAGCTACATTCATAAAGGGCTCGGCCCGTGCCACATGTCTTGCATTCAAGTCTACTAGGCGTGCCTCAAAGCAAGCCACGACGGCATTTTTTTTGTCAGGAATTTTTTTTTGTATTTTGGGAGAGGGAGCATAGTAAGGGGGGGGGGAGACCCAAATGCTTGAAGCATCTGTGTGTGACTATATATGTTTTTGTACGGATATAGACCGTTTCATTAGGGTCATAGCAGAGAGCGTAATAGAGAAAAAAATGCCCTCCCCCTCTCACCCGCATGTCGTCTGCTCCGCCGAGTGGGCAGTACCTATACTTCGTTCCACCTTCAGTCCGAGCGCAGTGGACGCCACGAACTATCCCAGCCGATCCAGCGCCGGGAGAAAATCACGTGACCTGCCGGTTGGGCGGAGCGACACAGGCAGCTCAAGGTCGCATGACACTCTCTCAACGCTGGATTGGCTGGAATGGCTCCTAGCGTCCGCTGCACTCGGACGGAAGGTGAAACGGAGTATAGCATCCGGCTGGCGTACAAACTCTGTTTAAAATCGCGTCATTTTGGAAATTTCAAGCGCAGATGCGCAGATTTTGGTATGCCAGTTATCGTGCAATATTATGCTAGATAAAACGACTAACAGGGTCTAATTGCGCTGTTCCCTGCGAGCAAATACAAATAAAATAGGGAAAACTGTGTCAGATTGGCCGGTCTCTCCGGCGAAAATTAAATCCGGTTGCTGTACCCTTTTTACTATACAAAGTTCGTACTGGTGTAGGCTTTTCGCGACCATGAGTGGAAGTCTGAAATAATAAATAAAAACATGCTCTCCTGCCGCAATACACGCAGTAGTTGAGGGTAGTAAAGCCGGCTGACTAAACTGCTATTTAAGTAACGGAAAAAGATATGCTAGTTGATAATCTACTGAAATAGAACAACAAAGAGCTATAGGCTGATTTTGGAGTAGCCACAACTATTCTAAGAACGCGAACACCTTCACAACGGCAGCCACGAGCGAGAGTTCGATGTCCCGTACATCCCGTCGGTACAGCCCGAAGATGGAGAATGGCAACCTCCCGGTTTGTCGTCTGCTAGCGGAGTCGGGCGCGTGCCCTCTCTCTCGTTTTACCCCGCCGAACCCGCTGAATTTCCCGGATGTATGGTGAGGGCGCTGCTGTCGAACAAAATGGTGCCGCCCAGAGAGCGCTAAATGGAATGGTCCATACTCTTAGTAAAATTGTTTTGTACGTTGTGTTTGTGTACGACTATACTCATGCTAAAATTGTTTTGTACGTTGTTGTGCTTGTGTACGGCTATACTCATACTAAAATTGTATCTTTTATTTTTAGGGCAGACACGATTTTTGATTCTCCTAAATTTCTGCGGAGACGAACGCAGGATGAACGTGAAGGCTTGTATTGAAGTCATTATTAAATGCGATAACATTTTGTTCGCTATCGGACATCCTGTAACGTGCAAATGGCGCCAGCGGGTAGCTCCTACTACAGTCAATTGATCTGGGAAAGTAGCGCCATTGCCTTCCCACCTGCTAGCCGGACACAAACAAATACCAACATACAGACGACAAAACCTGGCAAGGTGAATGGCTCATTGCTCTCGGTCCCCCCTCCATCTCCCCCCCCCCCCCCGTGCCGACGCCGCGTGTGATGCCTTACATCTTCGTACCGCCGACATACGCAACGTCAGTGCTTGGAGACATCGAAAAATAATTTGACTGTCTTGAAACACACAAGAAGAGCAAAATAATTGTCAGAGATCTGGGGAAATAAGCATGAGTGACAAGTTTATTGCATGCACAGTGCCAAAGACACTCACATTGGCCGAGGAACGCTTTCAGTACGATAACAGGATGATGCTCCATAGTGATCTTGGTGTGACTAATTTTGATGTCCCTTTCGAAGTTGCGAAGCTTTGAAAGGGTCCAAGATGGCAATCATCATGGCAACCGACAGCGATGAGCCAATCACGTTGAGAGGTTTGTCGTCTGTATGTTGGCATTTGTTTGTGTCCGGCTGGGACGTGGGAATGCAATGGCGCCACTTTCCCAGATCCAGTTACTTTAGCTCCTACCTTTGCTCCCTCTGCACGAGGGCTCGTGTAACTCAGGCGTAATCGAACAAGAGGAGCTTGCGCTTGTTTCGACAACTGTGCAGATATTATACAAAAAAGAAGGCCTAACTTTTAAAAGAAGTCACAGTACATAGTACTCATAGCAAGTATCCTAAATACATTCAACGAACTAAGTGTGGTTTGTGGAGAGGAAGGGGTCACGTTGGGCCTTTATCTCCACAAAGTAAATTCAGGTACTATAAAACTAAAGGCAGTAAAATGGTAATCGACGTGATTTTTTTAGGGTATAGCCACTAAATGAGCTGCGCTTACAGTATCGGCACTCTGTTCCCGACACTGTTATGGGCGCCGCCATTTTCGTGCCTGTGGAGAGCAGACGTAACTCCCGATCGTCATGATACAAAAGTGCGACTTCCTCAGCATTAAATTTGGTTTTAGGAAGCTCATGTTAATATTGCCTTTCTCTGCCGCGAGCTGCTTACACATTTCTGGAGGGCGAAAAAAGCGTTTCCTGTGATTTCCGCTAAAGCTTCAAGTAACTTACAACCATGATTTTAAGCCACAATATGGGCAAGTGTCGTTACTCTGAAAGATAACCCAGTTAGTGGCAGTGGGTTAGGGTATACGAAAAGAAACTGCTGGTGCTTGGACTATGTTTTCGTAATCGGGTACTGAACATGTGGTAAGAGGTTCATTGAGGATACAAAATGGGACAAAGGCGCGTGGCAGGGAGAGGTTGCAGAAAGACATAGGCTGTTCGTCCATTTAGGGCAGTTGGGTCTTACCGTTTTTTTTTTTACGGATTGGCCACCTGTAGCTTGTTTAGCAGGTAAATTTGCGATAACTAGTTTATTTAATTGCTTTACCTACTTACAAGTACCCTCAGGGCTCCGGGGGGCATTACAGAAGATGGTGGTTGGTTCGTGCAAGGCGAAACTTTGCGTCATCGGTGATGGTGACAAGGTAATCGGGAAGGCCTCTCCCGTCGGTGGTACTTTTGGATAGAAGTGAATTCTGGTGGGCTGTGGATTTGGTCTTCATTCGGGCAGCCTCGCGTGAGTGGTTTAGTTTTAATAAACGAATTTGGTCGAACTGAAATGAGACTGTCTTAAATATAAATAGTGATACAGTTTACAAAAAAGGCAAAGGCGGAAACTTGTTTCACGCAGAGTAAGACCACGGAAGGTCAATTGCAGTTTTATCGCAGTGACACAAGAGAAACATGACTAATCGGAAATAAAAAGCGAGCTTCACGATCCTGGACGGCTTCAATTGCGATACGTTAAACGATTTCGTGGGGATGCCAGGTAAATTAAGCGCATTCAAGATCAGGACAAACAAGAGTGACGTAAGACGGTCCTATGAGGGTAAAATAGGGAAGCTTTAAAAGTACGAAGACTACAACCGAGGGACTGGAACCCTTAATGATTTCACTCCAATATAAATCGGAAATCTCATAAAGAACTCCGACAAGGTAAATGTTTCAATCGAGTTTGCACAGAGTCTATATCGGCGATCTACTACGTGCGAGCAAGGCTAAAATTGTAACCTTTATTTTTAGGACAGAAACAATTTTGATTCTCCTACATCTCTGCTAAGATGAACACAAATATATTAGCGAAATACCGGGTATTAAAACACTCGGAGACTTTGCGTCTAGTTATTTTACGATAGCAGCGATCAAACAGAAAAAGGGAAGGAATTGCTTAAGCGAGAAAATCAATGAAGTAGTTATCTCTAAAGCTGCGAGTTTTGAAGGAATAATATAATAATAAATACTTAGGTTCTAAGATCGGATCGCATTACAACGTTGTCTGCTTTGTCATTCATTCATTTACTTTAGAGAAGTGATGAGTATAGACCGTTCTAACATGAACCTCTTGGACGGCGTCATATTAAAGACCCTAGCGCCACCTACCTTCATCCGGGCACCTAAGGGAGTCTGACGCCGTCCAGATGACCGGCCCCCAGCAGTGGACTGTTACTGAGGCTAAATATGCAGTACGTAGCATTGGTACCGTCGGAAACGATTTGCTCGGTCGTAGTTTTTTTCTGTGCCAAGGACTTGCTACCTTGGAATGTATGGTTTGTGTTAGCAAAAGTTACAAGTCGATTTCCTTTCGTCTTCGTGAATGTCTAATGACAGCTGATTCTACCGGCGCTGCTGGGGCGTTGGAAGCAATTAACCGGCCCTTCGTTTTCGTCAACATGCGTGTTTGGCGGCAGCTAGTAGCTTTATTATTATTTTGTTTTTTGATTGTGGGAGGGGGGTGTTGATTTTGTTTTAGTTCTCTTGTTTTTCGGTTTTTGGTTGGTCCATCTCTTTCTTTCCAGTCAATATGCTGTCTTTGTCTGAAATTCCTCCCAAGGTTTTTTGTTTGTTGTTGTTGACCTTTGATGAAACCATGGTCTTTTGAGGTTCTTCTAGAAATGTTATATTCGGCCCATTCGTTGCTTTGGTCGTGGGCCTGTTCTAAATGTGGCATATGAACATAAATTTTTGTATTGTTTGAAGCCGTGTGTTCGTTTTTTTACGTAATGTTTATCTCTATACTCTAGAGTTACACTGTATGTGCTCAATAAGCACCCTTGCACATCGGTCCTAGTTGTGACCTTATATGGGCAGCTCCTTCAAGCTTTCTCCTCTGCGATCAAGGACCTTATACGGTCCTTGTTGTGACCTTATACGGGTGGGGGGTGCTTTATATTTACTGTAAATTATCCGAATGTATCAATGCATAAACTAAAAATCGACGTAAAAAATACGCTATAAAATTCTCGAATATTGTATGTCCCTGGCTTGAATATCGGTTGCACATTTTTTTGCCCACCAGGTTTCTTCTTCTAATTACTGCCCGAAGAAAAATACTCGATAAAGTCGCGATCTAGCTGCCACGTAACTAATTTGTCGAAAGATAAATATGCGCTCCTCCGATATTTCCGCAGTAACCGAGCATGAGTGTCGTCTCAACACTTCGCAGCCCAGAAAGTGCCGAGACGTAATGCGGTTCCTCCACATTACGCATAATTTAGCTTACGATTAAGCATACATGTTAAGTAAAGTTATGCATTAGGCAATCAACTACATCACGCCACTATCACGTCCCTACGAACAACGGAAAAGGCTCAATCTTTATTGCGGTCACAAAAAGTACTATATTTTTTATGTTTTCGTTAACAAACTATCCTACCTTGCTACTAGTAAAACATAAAGTAAATATAAATAATGGAGTTTGTAGGAAAATGGATCCCAAATTTTCTTGATTTTTGCAACCTTGGTTTATTGAAATTTACTTAACATATTTTATTTTTAAAATATCATGTTGCATTTGGTATTCAATCAAATATCGACACGGTTCGAGGTTTCTTGTGATTCAAGGTCATTAAAATACTTTAAGTAAGTCACACTTAAAAACTTTCCCATCTTTTGCCAAAAATTATTAATGGAACACAATGTATTTTCTGCCATTGTCGGGAATCTTTTTGCCGAGTTTTGACAAAGTTTGGGAACGTTTTATGTGTGACTTACTGAATATAATTTAATGCCCTTAACATTACAAGGAAAATCTAACTGAGTTTTCATTAAAGTCAAATTCAATTTGATACATTTAATATAAAATGAGTTACATACATTTGAGCTATTGAATGTTTCGGAAATCCTGTAAATTAGAAATTTACTTTCTAAAAAAAAACAATTTTGTATTTGCTTGGAGGTTTCTTGGTGGCAAAGTATAGCTGTGGTATTTAATGAAATAAAATGAGAAAATATTGCACTTTGTTTATCTGAATGCAACTAAACCTTGAACCTTGTCGGTGCTTTGTTGTGGACGCACCCTTGTACTAGAGCTATTTTGGCAACATTATGGAGCGCTATAATTAATTACCTAAGATTAATACTTTTATTAACATATAACAATAAATATAAGGGAAATTGGGAGTAATGCGCAGTAAAATGTATTTTTCTTCGGAAGCATATTTTAAGCATATAAACATAATACTCTATTTTATGTTTATAGTTTATAATAAACAGTAATTATCTCTAGCTGCTAATAAAACTAAAGTCAATATAAAATTGCCTTTTTGATAATCTAAACTTGAAAGATGTTTGAAATGCACCTTCATTCAAATGTATATAACGAATTTTATTTTTAACATATAATATTGATTTTGTATTCAATGAAGTGAGCTATATACATTTGGATAATTTCAAAGAGATTAGCATATCTTAAATAGTTTACACTTAAGATCAGGCCTAACTCTGCCGGAAATCATTAAAAAACAGTTTGATAGTGTTTTTTATTTGTTTGCAAAATATAATATATATTTTTTTTAATTCCCTAGTCCCAATTAACTTGATTTCGAGGGTGTATGAAAGAGTGCTAGTGTTCAATACTGAGAAATTAGAAAATAGCGAGTAGTCAAATATATCCGATCCCCAAACTGTAGGAGAATGCTTAATTTTCTCCTCGACCACTCAATGGTCAATAACTTTAAAATAAGCAACAAAACAAATGGCCATGCTTGCCGTTTAGGATCTTTTTCGTTTCAAAAATTCTCACAATACATATATTACTTGGCCAAATTTAAACGTTCGACCGCAAAACTGTGACGTAGTTGAGATGAATACACCCATAGACAATATTTAGATGTCTGATAACAGCTTAGATGGCGCTTGTGAACACCTCGTTCACGATTTTCTTAATTCGAAAGCATGAACTGTCCCATGGAGCGAAGTCGGCGTTGTCCTCAACCATTGTCTGTAACCGTCTGTAGCAGAAAAACGGAGCCTAAATTCCCATTCCCAATGAAACACAAAGCACAGCAACGCAGATGCCTCGTCACGGAAGCCGGCGGGTGCTTTCAAGGTCAAAGCGGACACGCTTCACAAATGAAACACAAAGAAAATCGCAGCAACCCAATGCTTCGTCACGGAAGCCGTCGTGAAGCCGACAGGGTTCGCCGCGCCTGCGCAGTGGGGAAGCGGGAAATCACCGCCGCCGCGCCGTATGCGATAGAAACACGTGGTGCGCTGCTTGTTGGAATGCGCTGCGTGTAGAAATGCTCTCGCATTCGTACACGTAAGCAGTCTTAAGTGTCAGCCGACTTTTTTAAAGTTCTTTTATTGCATTTTGAGGAAAACATCAGACGTCTTATCTCCGAATATTCTCCTTTTATTTCACCTATAGAAACTAACACTGGACAAACTTGAATGGATGTTATCCAGATTAAGTTTGTTTATTTCCCTAGTGGACATCCCCATAAACGAATTGCGTGAAGGGCCAGAGAGATAAAACATTAAGTATTATGCAGAACGCCAGTCCCGACGTCACACCGCCGCGAGGGCGCTGATTTTGGCGCGGCGCATATCCAGACGCTTCACGGAAATCTTGTTTTTCACGCGCACACTTTGAGAAATAATTGAGAAAAATGGTAGCAACGGCGCGTTTACCTCCCTTTAACTGACGCACCCCCAAGCGGACACGAGAAGAGCGGAAGAACAAGACCATTTCTCACTTCTCCAGGCAGACGGGAGAGAGCTTCCGCCTTCCCGCCTTATCTTCTTTCGGTCTCGTTTTTCGAGCGTACCGCGGACGTTGTTTAATAAATGTTCTTAAGTTGATTACTCTTCAGCGGCAGCGAAGGCCGTGTGCAATTCCGTCCCCCAGTCCAAACGTGCGGAACATTTCGGTTGCATTGACGTTTTAGAGCGCAGCTCTTAGGCGCCCGTTTCCGGCTTGAGCGGCGTCGCCGTCGGCGTCGCCGTCGCCGTCGGCGTAACCTCAAGGTCACCCCAAGGTCACGTGACTCCCCCAAGGTCACGTGACCCCCTAGGCCACGTGGCCCCCGAGGTCACGTGACCCCCAGGCCACGTGGCCCTACCGAGTCACGTGACCCCCGAGGCCACGTGACCACCTCGAGGTCACGTGACCTCCCAGGTCACGTGACCCCAAGCGAGGTTCTTCATGCCGCACTCGCCCAAATGCAGCAGCAATTGCAGCAGCAGCAACAACAAATGCAGCAACAGATGCAGCAACAAATGCTGCATCTGTTGCAGCGACTTGTTACAGCATAGGTTCGGAATACGATGGAGGGCCCAGAGCAGCGGCGCCATGACAATGTTAAATAATGTCGGTGACAATACTGCTCCTTGAGGAACTCCAATGTTGTTCTCCTTGGTAGTACTGCTACGCGCGTCAGGGCCGTAGCCCGATGGAGTTACGGCCCGATGGAGTTACAGCCCCGATGCTTCGTAATGCACCCCGTGCTGCAAGGGAAAGGTATTCTTCACTGGTTCAACTCCATCTGGCACACGGGTCACCTGCCTGAGGATTGGAAGATGTCATGGGTTACCCCCATCCCCAAACCCGGCAAACCACCGACCGACCCGAAAAACCTGCGTCCAATCTCCCTTACATCTATAATGGGAAAGTTGATGGAACGAATGGTACTGGCACGCATTCAGTGGCAAGCAGAAAACCTCAGGATCTTTCACCCCACACAAACGGGGTTCCGCAAGAATTTGAGTACCCACGATAGTCTTTCTATGATTTACCATGATGTCGCTGACTGGCACCCCAACAGCCAGCAGCTCCGGGTCGTGGTCACGGTGGACATTAAGAAGGCCTTTGACACGGTCCCACACGAAGCCGTTGTCTCCTCGATGTACGAGCAGGGCCTAGATGGGAAACAACTAGATTTTGTCCGGTCATTTCTGGCCGGCCGCCGATACCTCGTCAAGTCGGGCTACGGCCCTGACGCGCGTAGCAGTACTACCAAGGAGAACAACATTGGAGTTCCTCAAGGAGCAGTATTGTCACCGACATTATTTAACATTGTCATGGCGCCGCTGCTCTGGGCCCTCCATCGTATTCCGAACCTACGAGCGACTGCCTACGCCGACGACATTACCATCTGGACATGCCAAGGCTCGGTTTTGACGCAGAAGACAGCGCTGCAAGCGGGTCTAGATGCCATCCACTCCCACCTTCGCCGCGTCGGCATGTTTCCGTCCCCGGAAAAAACAAAGTACATGTTGTACGGCCGTGGGCATTCTACCCTGGACTTGGGCCTCACTTTTGACGGTAGTCAGATAAGCAAAGAGCCTTTCATAAAGATCCTTGGAGTGAATTTTGGGTACAGCTCTCAAATAGCAGCCGAATGGGTTAAATCTATTTCGCGGCAATGGAGACACGGCCTACACCTCATCCGTCGCATCTCCCATCGTCTGGGCGGAGCGGGAGAACGTATCGCCAAGATTCTGGTCACGTCCGTCCTTGTTTCGAAGGTGGCCTATGCAGCGCGTTTCTACTCCCTCAAACGAGTCCATTTCGACAAGATTGCTACGCTGTATAACGAGGCCCGCCGAACCATCCTCGGACTCCCTCGACACACACGAACGTCAGAGCTTCGCAAGTGCCTGCACCTCGTCGACCTTCGAGAGACACTGGAGCAGCAACTCGACATCCACATGGCCCGACTTGAGCATACGCTGCAGGGGAGGGCAGTTGCTCGTTTCATTGGAGTAGCTGTAACGAACATAAACGACCTGCCGCCTACCAAGCCTCCATGGGATCTTATTGATCTCACGCAACATGCCCGGCCTGTCCCGCGAAATATGGATGCCAAGCGCCACGCCAAGCGTCGGGAGCATTATGCTCGTCAACACCTAGCCGAGGTCACCGCATTATCTCAGGACCCTGCCCAGGTCATCGCGTATACGGATGCTGCCCTGCACACATCCGGTTGGTCTGCGACAGCTGCGGTGTTCCCGTCCCATGATCCTGCAGAGTGTGATCCTATCGTTGTTGCAAACACCAACATGACCCTTTCATCGCCCGAACAAGCGGAAGCCCGCGCCGTCCTCCTCGCCCTCCAGACGTATGAGATCAGGAATCCAGTGCCCGGCACGCTTACGGTGTTCACAGACTCTCAGAACACGATTCGCGCTCTTAAAACGCATCTACTCACATCAAGTCCGACAATCGCCGCTATTTACGACACTGCACTTCGCCTGTACCGTCATCGAAGAGTCCGAGTCAGCATACGCTGGGTTCCAGGACATGCGGGAATTGACGGCAACGAGAAGGCCCACAAGGCTGCATTGGAGGAGCTGCATAGAGATTTCCCCTCCTCCCAGCGGACCTTACCGGTGCCTCCCACGTCGCCCAACGATGACCAGTTTCCCGAAGACGAGGCCTACGTGTACGACCCAGTCGATGCTGTTCGCCTCGTCCGTCGGGACTGGAAACGCCGACTCGACGCCTCTTGGACCCCAGAACAGTTTCCAATACCCGAAAACACGTTCCGTAGGCACCAAATGGTCCTGCTTCGACGCATTAGGACAGGTGGAGCGGTCACACCTCATCATGTCTATCGCTTCGAGCTGACCCGGCAACGTAAACTTGACCCTTACTATGTCCCACCAGACCCTCGCTGCCAGCGATGCAAAGACCCAGATGCCCTCCCGAAACTTCACCATCTCATTTGGGAGTGCGCAGCTCTGGTTGCCCAGCGTCAAGCAGCCTGGGCTACTCTTCTTCCTGAAGACCTTCCGACGACCATGCAAGAATGGGCGCATCCTGCCGGCGACTCCGAGCGCCGGACGAGGGTTCTGACTTCCCTCCTCGACTTTGTGTGGCGGAGCGGACTTGGGCCCTCGTTATAATGAAACACATCATCATTTCACGCCGCCAAGGACGTAGACGCCACGCTTGAAAGCGACCACGCCGCGTCGGTCCCTTGGGCCGGGGTCGCGCTGCTCATTCATCATGCGGGGATGGCCTGCGGACGCGAGTCGCTGTGGTGTTCGTGGTTCGGGTGGCGCGTGCCGAGTTTCTCTTGGAACTTGTTGCCCCGCGCCATTCGGGGCACGGATTTCGCGGTGGCTCGCGCTCAAATATGTCTGGGAGCTGTCTTTTGTGTCGTGTTTGAGCGGCGTGGCCCCCGCTTTGGGGGCTGGCGTTTGTCCTTGGTTAAAATAAACGTTGTTCTCACCTCTCACCTCACGTGGCCCCCGAGGTCACGTGACCCCCAGGGCCACGTGGCCCCCAGGTCACGTGACTCCCGAGACCACGTGGCCCCCGAGGTCACGTGATTCCCCCCCGAGGTCACGTGACCCCTAGGCCACGTGGCCCCCGAGGTCACGTGACCCCCGAGGGCCACGTGACCACCTCAAGGTCACGTGACCTCCCAGGTCACGTGACCCCCAAGGTCACCTCAAGGTCACGCGCCCGTTTCCGGCTGAGGCGGCGTCGCCGTCGCGCCGTCGGCGTAACCTCAAGGTCACCCCAAGGTCACGTGACCCCCAAGGTCACGTGACCCCCTAGGCCACGTGGCCCCCGAGGTCACGTGACCCCCGAGGCCACGTGGCCCCCGAGGTCACGTGACCCCCGAGGCCACGTGGCCCCCAGGTCACGTGACTCCCGAGACCACGTGGCCCCCGAGGTCACGTGATTCCCCCCCCGAGGTCACGTGACCCCCTAGGCCACGTGGCCCCCGAGGTCACGTGACCCCCGAGGCCACGTGACCACCTCAAGGTCACGTGACCTCCCCAGGTCACGTGACCCCCAAGGTCACGTGAACCCCTTCTCCCTCCGCACCTTCCCCCCTCCTCAAGAGCTGCGCTCCAATTCGGCCTTACAGAGAGTTGTAAGCGGCTTTCATTTTTTTACCACTAATTTTATTAAACGAGTAAACGAAGCCGCTAGAAGATGCGAAGTTCCGGAGCAGTTCCAGCAGCGCTACGTACACTGGGCTAGGATGGCCATCTCCAGATTGTGAAACCCACGCGGAACGATATCTCGACGCTGACGACGTTATGAAAATCGCCGAAACTGCGTCCGTGACAATCAGGTTTTGCTGCCGAGTTCCTGGATGCAGTCTGTGTTGAGTTCGGTTCCGTTTTCAGAAATCGAGTGCTAACCGGCAATCAACATGGTTCTGTATTTCTGCGTGTCAGCAACATAGCAGCAACATCGCGATGGGGGTGTTTTGCGTTGTGAACAGAAGACCGGAATTATCGCCGATTTGATTGTATGTTCGCGTATCAGTGGTGTAAGAACAAGATAAAAGGACATAAACTGACAGGCACTGATGCCGCCGGTGGGGCCGTGATTGTGTGTGTGTAGGGGGGGGGGGAGGTCCCAGGTTGACGTTCCGATTTACATTACAGAGTTTAAGAGCGCTTGAGGAATTACTTTACAATCGATCGATTTGCGGATAGTCACGTTAGAACGCTGGTCTGAACCGTGGTTCCTATCGTACTGTGGCCAGTGTGACCGTCGTCTGCGATGTTCTGTTCCCTCTTGCCTGAAAGCGGTTGAGCTCTGAGGAAAGGAGTGAACATTACGAAAACACGACGAAAAGTACGTATATTTACAGTTAGGAACTTTAGCATTCAGGAAGAAAGGAAGGTAAAATGGACAAATAAAAAAGCTATCCTCTATTTTGCTGTTTAAATATTCTACGTTTCCTGGAAAAACTGCTCTCCAGATGGTGCGCTGGGATGAGCACTAGACGTTTTCGAGCTCGCCACGGCGTAGCTCTGTACACTTAACACCTGCCGCAAGTCGTGGCTTTGACTGCACTCAAGTTGATCGAAAAGCGATTTCTCTGCCCGTGAAGCTTCGCTTCCACCAGAGTGAATTCTACACAGATATCAGTTCAAGACTAAAATGACAGCCGCACGGGAACAGCACAAATAGAAAAAAAAACACTACAATAGAAATACTGGTTACGACGTGCCGTTCGAGGAAGCGAACACATGGCTTAGAATCGCATTGGAGCGGCTTGATTTATTGGCTTTCAAATAATTACGGCACGAGCGTTTACTTTTTACTAAAAGAGTCATCCCCTGATCCGTTCAAAACACTCTCAGAAGTATGACATTGAGGAAAAAAATCAACATGCTGGGAATATGTTTTATTGCTTCGGCGGTCACCGAAAAGAATCCGTATATACCTTCAAAACGACCAGCATAAAAGGCGGAAACGCACAGCACCAGTGTAGTGATCGGGTTAGTGTGATGTTGAATCGATGCTTGTATGTGTCATATATATGTGTGTGCGCTCAATGTATGTATTCAGCTGATGCTGGTGGTATGCATAATGTGTGTATATATGTGTATAGCAAAGGTTCCCGAAGGCCCCGAAGCGCTATGATGGCTTTAGCAAATACAAATATTTTTTGTTGAACATGAATTGGGCACTACCTAGCGCCACCTAGCCTAGCTACTTGCAATTACTCTGCTGATCCTGCCATCTGGTGGCAAGCGATTTAACCTTCTTTCACGTTTCGCGATAATTTCTGGTTGCCGTAAAACCACTGCTTCGAATTTTCTTTTTTGAGATCGGCTTTTGGTTTCACGAATGGTTTGCCAATCCTCCCTCGTGATGTGCGGTTGACGAAGGAATTTTGGTTTGAAGAGCAGCAAAGGTAAGACTTAAAGTGAGCGAAGTAACTGGGTATCTTTTGTCTCCGTTTAACATTGCAGCGGTGACGACGAGAACACTGAGTAACTGCTTTCGAAAACAAGCTTCTTCACCTGCGGGGGAAGCTGGCTTCGGAAATAGATACAGTTCGCGGAAAGCTCGTGTTACGCTTTTGTTTGCTGCTCCTCTCGCCCCGTACAATCAACGCATCGTCCTCTTAAAGCCTTTTAAGCTCGATTTCCTCGATTCGGAGCCGCCATAATGAGATGCAGGCGACGGAGGAAATTTGCTACCCTGCTCTCAGGACGAAAGGTTCTCCCTTTCTTGAGGGACATTTGTTACAAGAGCATTCCTCTCTTGATGCAGGACTATAGATACCCTTTTTTTCTAGTAGTGCGGTGCCTACTTTTTATGGAAAAAAGGTATGACCTGTTTGTGAAGCGTGTCGGTGCATAAACAATGACCACACATAGAATAAGTAATTGCTATTTTCTTAAACATAAACTCAACTAAACACGTAAAATGTCACAAAAGCAAAGCCATAATCTTTTCAAGAAATGCTGAGAGATCAATTGTTGTAAAAATATCGCTCAATAGTGAATTCAAGTTTGTAATACGAAGAGCGAGAGGTGATGACTTTAATTCCTCAGTCGGAGTAACAACAGTTTAAACATTTAATGAGTGACTATGTCTTGGAGAAATTAGGGAGATAAATGCTACATTAAACTGCAGATTTTGTCAAAAGATTGAACCCGAGTGGAAATATAATGTTCTTTTCGCAATTAATTGATCTATTGGCATTAAAATCGGCATGTTATAAAATAAATTTTGATAGAAAGCAATACGAAAACATTTGCGGCGTTAATCAAGATCCGGTTAAGTCAACAAGGGCCTTGAGTGGTAATACAAGGGTAGTGGTATCTATGAGTGAAGGTATCAGATATCTTTTGACGTGGTTGGTAAAACAATATTGACGGCATATTCGTGAATCAAATGGACAATTGTATTCTACTGATTAAAAAATGGATGGCATATTTTTGGATCAAATGGACAGTTGTAACAGTCGGCTGTTTTGCGCTTTGTTTAGCATGATAAAAATTCCCTCGAAGAAAACCGATGCTTCATGATTTTTTGTTTCATCAATTTTAGAATCCCAAATCAGATCTTCTATGAATGTGATGCACATGTACTCGGGTGAGGTGACCGAGCGAATAGAAACGGAGTTGACATAGTATGATAAAAAGTAATATTTTGAATGATAAATTACATGCTGCAGGTTTTGGTCGTGTTAAATTTAATTAGCCAGGTTATATATAATTCAGCCAATATTATGATGCTTATGCGCTGTTAATTCAAAGGTGCAGGGAAGCTCGACAAAATAAACGATAATAATCACTGGAGAAAGGGGACAAGTTTGACAAACGACAAACACAAATCTCGAAACACAGCCAGGTGAATGGTGTGAGCTGAAAAAATCCGCCTGGTCCTAATATCGAACCACAGACCTCCCTATTTACACTGGAGCGCTCTACCAAGTGAGCTAACCAGGAGTTACACGTCAGTAGAGTAAACGGGTTTCATCGGCTGTCAGCAGACTATCACCAACGAGGATGAATGATCCGCAATTTAGGGTTAGGATGTTAATGCAATTAACGCACAGGTACCGGGGAGTTGGTCAAAATAAATTATAATAATCCTTGGAAAAGGGGAACAAGGGGGACAAAGGACAAACACAAATATCCAAACACAGCTAGGTAACTCGTGCGCACTAAAAAATCCGCCTGGGCTTGATATCGAACCAGGGACCTCCGCAATTCCAGTGGAGTACTCTACCAACTGAGCTAACCAGAAGGTAGACGTCACTATAGTAGGTTACAAGTCAAGAAGGTAGCGGCAAATGCCCCTCAAAGGGAATCATATATCCCTCCGCCACCTCCCCATCCAATAGCGTCCCATCGTTTCCGTGACGTCGTGGCCAACGCGGGAGAGGGTTTTGCCTTGCTTTGAATATTTGCTTTATCTTTCGACCTTGACTTAGCGTTGTGGAACCCCGAGAGGGAGATTAGAAGTCGTTTTTGTTTCCGGTGGAAACAAAAACGACTTTGGGGGATTAGCTTCCCCCTCCGATTGATACAAAGGCCACTTTCAGGGGCTCGGTTTCCTCTCCGATGAATTCAAAGGTCGCTTTCTTAAAAAAAAGGGGGGGGGGGGGTCGGAGACAACTTGGCATCACTCTGTAGGCATTATCTATTCATTGAAGCGGAACAAGAGATGTTTCCAGGAACTATTTTTTCGACTGCAGATGGATTTCAAACAGTCGGATCACGATTATGGGAGGAGCTTCTCCTACCTTCTTGACTTGTAACCGACTATAGGGCCCAAACGCGTTTTAACAATATCCATAACCTTTACCACCCTAAACTGTAGGCCGTTCGTCCTTCTTGGTGTTGGACTGGCGGCAACTGATAAAACACGTCTGCCCTACTCACGCCTAACTCCTCGTTAGATCAGTTGATAGTGCACTCCATTGGAAATGGAGAGGTTCCTGGCTCGATACCAGGACCAGGCTGATATTTCAGTGTGCACGTGTCACCTAGCTATCTTTGAAGTTATTTTTCCTCTGTCGCCCTTGTTCCCGTTCTTCAGGGATTATCATCGTTTAACCAATATTACTGTGTGTTTGCCCCAAATTTCCACCTATATCAATCATCGATACCTTCGAGTAAAAAGTTCATGTCAACTTTTTAATCTGGAGAATGGTTTCAACTTGGATCAGTGGCATGCATCTGGAACTCGGCTATAAAATGGTCATTGGCACTGTCGTAATACATATTTAAAGGACTAAGTCATGGGCTCTGCAATGTTATCAGAATCGAAACAGCATAAGATGGACATTAAGATATTCATAATTTAGTCAGTACACAAGAAAATGTTATGCGATTGTTGAACGTTTATTTGTTCGGTAGAGGCGATCTTGAAGGTATTGCCCTCTGCTGCAATGCCTTCCGGCGAATGGTATGGGTAGTTTCTATTTCTGAAAGAAAATGCAAATAGTGTTAATTCACTCTATTACACTGTATTCTATACGCAAATTATTTAATTCACGAAGCTGCCGTACGCAAATAAATTGCGGTGCACTCATATGTAAGCTGATATCACTGGCCCGTTTTCAATGATATGAGAAGTACAGTTGCTTTATAGACTATATTTGCAATATATGAACCTCTGGGTATAAATAAACATTACTGATTCTACTCCTGCTCAAAATAATCACGTAAATGCAAGATATTGCAGCTGGGAAAGTTTTGTTAAGTTTTTTGGCAAGATTAATTTATTTTATTCGCGCGTCTTGCTTGCGTGTTCAGCGTGAGCTAAGGTGTATGATCATAAAAATATAGCGATGGTTGTGCCTTTTTGCTGTAAGCCCAAAACAAGATTTCGCAAAATGTCCTGACCAATATAAACGCGGTTCTTGTGATGCTACATGGGGGCCCAATATTTTCAATAACCATGATATTGCAAGTATGTCACCCTCTTAAGTTCCCAGACACTAATAAGTTGTGTCCATGCTTACACTTCTTGTAGAAGGCACCATATCCGAGACTGCCGAGTCCATAACCGTAGCCAAGGCCGTAGCCGGACAGACCATATCCGTAGCCAAGATTGTGGCCATAGCCGAGACCATAGCCAAGGGTAGAAACCACTGGAGCATGGTGGACGGTGGAGTAGGAAGTGGTCAAAGGAGCAGCCACGGAGTAGCCGCCATAGCCGAGGTAGCCAGCAAAGGCGCAGGTGGCCAGGGCCAGGACAAGAACGCAACGGAACTGGGAATAAAGTGAACACTCCAAATGAATTGTCGCGAATAATCTGTTTAGTTAAACTAATGTTCAAACACCCGCTATAATTCTGAAAGTTTGGAAATGACGCATGATATCAATACCCCACGGGATTTAAATAAAAGTTAGAAATATATTGGATTAAACCGCAGATTTTACCAAAAACGTTGACCCCGAGAGCAAATCGTTATGATTTTTTCAATATAACTAAAACTGTTTTTCGGCATAAATATGATTGGCGATTTAGTGTGTTATCTTATCCGGCATAGGATAATCAAACTTTATATTTATATGGTTCAAATATGAGGTACCCAATAGTTGCGACATCTAACGTTTCAACTGTATTATTATAAAATGTTGATTCTACATATGTCGTGTTCAAAGGCATGAGCATAACACGGTCCTTTGCACTAGTGACACAAAAAAGTGTCAGCTTCTAAAACAATTTAGAAAATATGTCCCTATGAAAGGGCACCGCTCACCATGTTTTGGGTTGTTTGGCCGAGAAGTTCAAACTAACTACTGAGGATTCTAGCACGCTTTATATATTGAACGCTTCAAGGCTGGAAACTATTCAGCCAATAGCATGTCCACTCAAAACTAGTATCCGCAATCAAATGGGTGGAGTTTCTTCGTGTTAGAGATAGGGCGACTAAGTGTCCTCTTTCTAAATCGAATAGCGCATCGATATTCTTGGAGTCACCGATTTCCCCCATCATCCTTTCTTCTTTTTTTTCGTCTCCAGCAGGGAACGCCCTAATTTGGAAATTCGCAAGTGTTTGTATCTTCTCTGTCGTAAAAGCCTGATGACAATCTCCATCACGTTTCCAGCTGCGCTTATTTTTTGTTTGGTTTAAGAACCAACCATATTATCAAACCATAAGAAAACAACGAAAAAATAAAAAAATTTTGCCGGGTGGGGGTTTCATTGCCCTCAGAACTGTCTTGTAGGCAGTCTTGGGAAAGTTACTTTTAAAAAGTAATTCGTTACAGTTACAGTTACTTTCAGAAAAAAGTTGCGAAGTTACCGTTACATTTACCGCAACAAAAGAGTAACTCGTTACAGTTACAGTTACTTTTAAAAACTAACGACGTTACTTTTCAGTTACTTTCCTATAACACAAAAAAAATTAGGAAAAACTAGAAAACGCCCCTCACAAAGTTTTATTGCATAAAATGAAAAAAAGTCCGCTCTTTACTTCATATTGTAACTTAGCAGTAGTAGCTTCTCGAAATTAGTGTTTGAAAGTTTCCACGCCAGAGTACTGGCTCAAATGAAAATGCGAAACATGCGCAGTTCCCTCCGCGTGTATTGTTGTTTCGCGGTTGATTCACCCAATTAAAAAGCGTTTGCACAGAAAAAGAAAACCCACAACATGGATAGTGCTTCAAAACACTAAGATGTAAGTGTTCAGTCATAAAGTACAAGCGCGCGCGTAAAGATAACTATATTTTTTTATCACATCTAGACGTGGCTATATTCGGGTCGTGACTCGCGACAAAGAACGCATTCACAAGTTTGTGCAAGGCCAATTTTACACTCGAAATGTCGGAACAGACGATTTGAAAGTGAAAGATGTAGCTAAATAGTACTCGTTCAGTGATATAGTATTCATAAAATGCTGAAAAGTAACGACAAAAGTAACGTCGTTACTTTCGTCATTACCTCAGAAAAAAGTAACTCGTTACAGTTACAAGTTACATTTTTAAAAAAGTAACTTGTTACAGTTACAAGTTACCAAAAAGAAACAAAGTTACAGTAGCGCGTTACTAGTAACGCGTTACTACCCAAGACTGCTTCCAGGCAAAATATATTACTTCAAATTTTTCTCCCGTCAGCCATTAATGTTAATATGTTCAAAGCTTCGTCTGATAGCCTTTGGACAGTTTCCATGCAGAATTGGAATCCGTTATTTTGAAACGTATTCTACGAGCTCATATACTTGCTGTGCAATACACCATTAATCACTGTATGTCTCAAGAATTTAACTACAGTCAAACAGGGCTTATGTGAAGAAACTTTGTTGACAGCAGTATTTTTCAAAAATTCCTTCCAGAAAAGCAAATGTGGGAGCGCTTCTAATCCGCCCGAGTTTGTGAAATTAATATTCTGATGCGGTGAATGAAACACAAACCGCGAAACCGCGGCTGGTGCAGCTTTTTCCACTCAACGATCACGGAAATCGCGAGCGCGTGCCTTCTGCCAGGCGAACAAGCAACGCGTGTTTCGCTATCTCTTGCCACTGGACATTTCTCCGCGTGCGGACGACGCGTCACTATTTAGTTACACTTTCTTCTTCCTAGCAGTGTTTTGCTCAATGGGGCTCAAAAGCCTTTTAGGAAGGTAACGATGAAAATGACGCTGACCTACTTGATTAACGCAATGGATTACCAATGCTTCTAGATCACTAAAGATGCTGTCTCCAAAATAAAACAAAATTATCCGATTAAAAATCGAAAAACTTGGTCTGAGTGTTTGCCGACCTTCTTATCGTCCTCATTCCTTTCAAATATTTCAGCACAGCCGCCAAGCGCTGCCATGCTTAAAATAAAAATAAAAACAATCCTAAGAAGCGGCCGATGCCTGGCACTTTCTTGCACTGAGTGCTTATATATTTCAAAGTCAGCGCGGCATAGTGCGTTTACAATTGTCATAACAATATTTTTATTGAATGCTATTATTAATTAGTAAACACATGCAACTTTCAGTCTTTATAAATTTCTAAAAGTTTGTTTGGCAAGTGCGTCATAAAAAATAAGGATCCCAACAAAAACTTGCAAAAAGTCACAAATATTAATAAAAAAAAGCGAAGCAATAGATAATTGCAGTCTAAGCGTCTATAATATTTTTAAGGGAGGCCACTTTAGCTGTCTGTAAATTTACTAACCCCGTTGCTTCAGGATAATACTGGTATCTTCGTTTACACAGGGGCGGATCAAGAACTCCGTTTGGGGGGAGGGGGGGGCGGAAAATTTTTAAGGATACTATTTTCCCATTTTTTCTTGTGCAAGGGGGGTCGACCCATGTCAAATTGCCCTTCGAGAAGGGGGAAAGAGGGGGTTGACTTTGTTTGGGGGTGGGGGGGAAGCGGCCACCCCCGTCGCCCCCCCCTTGGATCCGCCACTGCGTTTACAGTCTATTGATGTTTGAAGTATCATTCGAATCTCACAGTCTTATGCATTCTGGTTATTTTGGGTTTAGATATCACCTTTTTTTCCAACTTGAATCTGTAAACTCGTAACGTTATCTGGGTGTTACTATATATCATCGACTTTAACCTGGAACCTCATATTGATATAATAATCGCCAACGCTAATCGCATGTTAGGATACCTACGACGAAACTTCAGAACGGCCCCAGTTAACTTAAAACTTCTTTATAACACTCTTGTACGGTCAAAATTTGAATACGCAGCCTCTATTTCGGATCCTAACCACGTCTTTCTACATAAAGCTCTCGAACTAGTTCAAAATAACGCCGTTCGTTTCATTCTGTCTAATTAAAATCGAACAGCCAGCATATCATCGATGAAGTCCAGTTTGTTGTTACCCTCTTTGTCATTGCGTAGAAAGTTTTTTCGACTTTGCCTGTTTGATAAAGTATATCATCATCAGTTGCTGCGAGACCATTTCTTTACATTGCCTAACTATATACTCTTCCCGTCTGGACCATTGGAATAAAGTTGGATTAACACGTTGCCAAACTCTTTTTTTATTAATTTATCCCGCATACATCAAACGACTGGAACCACCTTCCAGCAGGTATCGCAACTATACCCGATTATTTTCTTTTTCGCCCATCTTTGTTTACATTTCTGTTTGATGAGCCAACATGAGTCATTTTATTTTGTTTATTTTGTTCGTAACAGATATTGCTTACAGCTTTTGCCAATCGCAGTGTATTTTTGACACTTGAATTTCTTGCCGCATGTTTTTTGTGTTTTTTGTTTTGTCAGTTTGTTTTATTTTTGTTTTCTTTGCCCCTCCCCTCTACAATGCTTCGGCGCTTGAGGGTATGTACAATAAGTAAATAACTATGTGCAGCATGTTGTTGTAGGCATTCACCCCACATTGCCTTTGCGGGACAGGCTGACCTTCGACGGATTATGTTCAAATCACAGAATCGGAATGTCTTTCACTGCTAAGACCCTCACTGAAGCTATAACACACATTATGATGCCATTTCTGCACCATGGAATGCGCCCGCACTAGAGGCGTTCTACTTTTGCAATGCAGGAAGGAGGCCCGTGCACACATAAAGACGCCTGCAACGATAACTTGACAAGTTATAAATATAAAAAAGTCCTGTTAAGCCAAAAGACCGGACATCAATCCGATCGAGATTATGGGGTACCTACTTGAAAACGGCCTCTCCAAGAGCCGCCGCATGAACTCGTTGAGCTGTGCGCTTTGGCAGGCCATTAAAAAAAAAGAGAACCATTCTGGCCAGCCTGATTGCTGTGCCGGCAGAGTATCTTCACAGTCGGCAGTCCGACGGCGGAGACTCCATACAGGCTCAGCAATCACGTCGGCCAGAACGGCTCCATTTTGGCGCCAAAAAGAAGAAAAATTGGAGGAAACCGAAGACGGAGCGTGCGGACGATGCCCCGTCAGCGTCAGCTTTACCAGCCACCCTCGTACTATTTAGCGTTTTAAGTGCGAGGCCGTACCATAAGACTAAATGAAATCAATGCTATACTCACTTATTATAAATGAATAAAGTTATTTTGCTTTGTGTGGCGATTTGACACGCCTTCGTGCGCCTCCACACCGCGAGGGCTCAACAAAGTCATTACTCGGAGGCTGGCGCATACGTTTCTTACTGTTAATGTTTCAAATTCAATTCGAGCTTTCACGTAGTTGCCATGGTGTTTTCGTTTACTAAACGCAGCAATATTGTATGCATTGGTCGTCTTCCAATATAATGCATAAAAAAGACATAGTGAAGCCTATGTGTTTCTCGATGGCCGTTTGGACAATGATGATTCTTAGAAACACAGGTCACACGTGTCGTTGAGTATCGTTAATGATCAACTAGGTAGCGCTTAATTACTTCTCCGAAAATGGAAGTGCAAACCTTATCAAGGTATAGCTTTTGTTTGTAGACTCGACAGATAGGTTTCTACTTAATTTTTACGAAAACTACGCATGATGCCAATGAAACGCTCTCCTCCGCTAAGTGGAAACCAGAAATGGAGGAGCACGTTGCGGCCTAGTTGAGTGCCAAGTGAGACCCTTTCGCGTTTTCATAAATCACACTTGCCACCGACCGAATTCACTTGGTGGAAAAAGACTGCGCCATTCATATCTGTTGCCGACCGCCGCGTACGAGCGGCTGCGGTCTGCCACTGATACTGGAGAAAACAGCCCCTCGGGCGGTTTTCCAGCAATACGGCTATTCCTACCAAAGCGTATAGAGTATTTTTATGCCACTTGATCGGTTCCGCGAGAAAAGAAGTATCTAGAGCCACCGGCCACTATCTGGAAAATTGGCATCGGCAAGGAGCTATAGCCACCTCTCCTCGACTTTAAACGAACGAAGCGAAATACTGGAAACCACGAGCGCTCATGTTGTCCAGTCTTTCTCTTCGTCCGTTTCAAGTCGCTCTGTTTCAAGATGAATAAGCTACGACTTCCGATAGTTGCAATTTGTGAGCGGACACAACTACAATCTTCCGGACGAATCCTACCCCTGACCGGTCTTCCTTTGTACCTTCATCGCGCTGCGAGATTTCAAGGAATGCCGCAAGGAATCTTGTGTATCGTTGAAACTTGGGCAAGTTGGTTCGGCATTGTGAAATCACAAACACCGCGAAGACGGTGGAAGAATCAGCATATGCACACAGACAGAGCGCTGAGTGTCTGTATCTCGTTCTTCGTCTGTCTTCGAAATGTTTTGAATATCATGGCAAGGAATGCGACGTGGTGTCGTAATCAGTCTGCCGGTCCGTTTGTCGATCGGTGGGTATGTCGCGGACATGTACAAGTTACCCCAAAAAATTAATTAGGTTAAGTTACTGATTATTGACGTCAAAAGTAATTTGAGTAGAATAGAAATTACTCAAATAAAAAGTAATTGTGAAAATTACTAATTACAGTAAAAAAGTAACGAATTACTTTTGAAGTTACTTTTGAAATTACTTTTATAATGTTTTTTATGGTAAAAAGAAAGTACAGAAGTTTTGATCCGTTAGCGAAATTGTGCTAGCCAAATATGAATCGGCTTGTTTGTTTGTTTTCTTTTTGCAGAAAAGCTTTAATAGCTGGTTCTGCTTCTGCGTGCCTAATTGTTTTCTACTTGCTTTCTTGTTTGTTTGGTCAATGATGTACTGCGAATATCATTTCTACTTTGAGGTTTAGCAATGTCTGAGCTTCATTTTTTAGACAGTGTTTGCTTGTTTACGGTGTTGCGTAAAGTACATTTAAAAATAACTTGAAGTAGACTACAAAGTAAATTAGAGGTTATGTACCTCAAGTAAAGTAGTAAGTACTCCGGGTACAATGTACTTGAAGTAACGTATATAAATACAATAGATTTCAAGGTAAAGTACAAGCACCTTTAACAGAATCTTTCATGATGCCCTTTCATTTCTTATACAGTGTATTTTTAACTGATATGCATTGCTCCAGGGGTAATCGGAGGTGCATCTGTTTTTTTACGGAAAGGGCAGAGAATATTGCATGAGGTCAAGTCGCCGCAGAATAGTCATTTTACTCTCGCTGCCGAGCTATTTGACACAATCAACTTATCGGCCACTTATTTCCATCGGTCTTACAGCCGCCATTACTTCACTCAGAGAAATGACCAGATGACGTCTCGAAAGAGCGCGTTTTCACACGACGATACCGCAATATTTATTTATTTTTTTTTTTTTCAAATTCGGGGAATGTACATTGAAGTTGGGAGTTTTACTTTCCTCGGAAAATACAAGTACGTGTTTCGAGAATTTACGTCAAGTAAAGTAAAATTTTTCTAAACAGTAGTGCTTTAAGTACCATCTACATAGAGTACTTCCCAACACTGCTTGTTTATTATATTTTATATAAAAACGTTGGGGAAATTATTACAGGTTTCTCGAACGATCTTTGAATCTTTGAAGGATTGCATATTCTGAGTTTTGGGAGGAAAGGCAACACAAAAACGTTGCGTTTCCCTCTAGCGCGCGATTCTTCGAGTACAGCACAAACTACGGGAGCACCAGTTGAGTTTCAGAGCGGATGCTGCATTTTGTTGCCTCCTTTGAGTGAGGATGCGGTGTGTGCACCTCCTGTAGTGGGCTAGAGTTTCTACGTTGGGGAGAAGCGGGGACCAGCCCTTTCTTCAAATGGGTCACGTCTCCTTGAGCTTCGGGACACAGAGGAACGCCAGTCTTCGACGCTAATCCCGCAGTTACTCGGCCTCTCTTGCGTCGTGTCTGTTCGCTCCCCGCGCCTCGTAGCAGTGTTGTTGAAGAAAGGGGTTTCGGACTCTTCAAACCGATTTCTTCCTCCCCCCTTCCTGCGCCACATGCTTCCCCCTCTTTGCAAATATCAGCTGATCTTCCAACATCTTATCTACTTTGTGCAGGAATGTTTGTTGATAGGCAAAACAACCACAAAAATTCGAATGTAATTTGTAACTTGAGTAGAAGTTACTCAAAAGAGTAATTAAAGTGAACTACTAATTACTGAAATAAAAATTTATTTGAAAGTTACTAAACTACTCAGAAAAGTAGTTAAACTACAGTAACTTGAGTAGAGCAGTTGAACTACGTACAAGTCTGGTATGTCGCAAGTACAGCGTGACAATCTGTCAGAAAATAGTCAGAAAAAAGCACGTAATCACGCGGTGTGCAAAGCTAGCAAAGCACAATAGCGAAAAAATTAACAAAGAGTGTTGCTGAAGGAAGCAGGGAAAGCCTCCGCTAGTAGCTAAACAAAAGTCAAATGGCGATACTGATTTATTTGTAATCGATTCTATATGACGCAGAACGCGGTTTCAATCTGTAAAATAACTTTTTTTTGCATATTTAGATTAGGTTCTAGGAGGTGCATATGCAAAATTAATTTGTAACTAATAATTCACACTTTCGAAAAATTGCCTTCTGTTGGCAGCTGTGGAATCCCTGCGCAATGAGGGACTAAAATCGAAACGTCACAGTACACTTTATATGTTGGTTGGATTACAAGGCAAAGCACCCAAAGGTAAAGGTAATGAGCATAGTGACGTTACACCTTTGACACTGTTTGATTGGCTCGTCGACTTCTAGCGTTGGCCGTGCTTGACATTCGCTGTGTTATGAGCTTGCGCGTTCTACGATGCCATTTGTTCCTCCATTGTACCGTGGTTCCAAACTCCTAATAATCGGCACATAACTTTTGAAAGGGGTCTATATTATTCGGTCTTGGTGCACGGGCGTTTTGGTGCCAGGCACAATTAAAACTTCAGTTCTCATTGCAATTTAGCTTAGGCGCCACCGTCGCCTGACCACGCCGGACACGCCAACGCAACGCTCCGTAAAAAGATAGTTAAATCCCCGGTTTCAAGGGCCATCCGCCTGCAACAACACCGATTGCACTTTCTCCAAGGAACCCCTGGGAAAGGTTTCAGTGGCCGGTGAGCTTTCTTTTTGGGATTATCCACCCACGACCCTCGAACCCTTCTTGCGCCTTAAGCTAATCCTAACACGGCCAGGCCGCACCGCGGCGCACGAGCGGCGTCGGCTGTGCGCTCCGAGCACCCGCTCCTCGGCGCGCTGCCGTGCATTCCCTCGTCGCGCTAGGAGCAAGCGCGTAATCCCAAATCAACCGCCATGCAAGAAGATGACGCATCTGTCAAGGAAAAGTAAACATTGGGGCTCCAATCCCCGCTGTGAAGGTGGTTGGTAAGCGAAGCTGTGGTATCACCTGCAACGATTGCCTACTGCACTTTACGACATGCCGCCGCCGGTCGTAGCACAAAACCTTAGGCCCATCTCTCTAACATCTTGGACTGGCAAGCTCTTAGAGAGAATGGTCATCACAAGATTAAAATAGCATTTGGAAACAAATGATATCTTGTCACCTACGCTCACAGGCTTCCGCCAAAACACGTCTACAAAGAACACACACCTTAGTTTACACCATGACGTACTCGAACAGCTCCAGCTCAGCCCAACTACGCTGTATTTTGGCCGTAGACATTCGCAACGCCTTTTTACTGCGTAAACCACGAAATCATATTAACAAACCTGGGCACGACCAATTGCGGCACAAACATATATAATTACAGCAGAAACTTCCTCATCAACAGATCAGCCGTCTTCCATTTACCGGGACACAACTGAACTCCCTTTTACCTCAATCGAGGCACCCCACAGGGATCGGTTCTTTCCCCGACTCTTTGCAATCTAGCCATGCTCAATTTTCCCTAACAACTGAACGCAATCCCAAACCTCTTCCGCTCAGTTTACACTGAAGACGTCACCCTCTGGACGAACACCTGCTCGCCCGGAGACATGCCTGAATCAAGGTCTAACCACACTGTCCACAAAGTTGAACCTTGAAACCTGGTTTAAAGCTCGAAGGTTCGGCGAACCAGTCGGGCCATGATGTTCGGCGTACAAACCCGGTTCGAATAAAGTTTGTGACATCCCTTGTTGCAACATACCAGTAGGAGAATCTTCGCCTCCAAACCACAGGGAAAAATGGCGCTACTATGCAAATGCACATTTTTTCTAGCGTCACACAATCGAACAGCGAGAACAGCGCACAACAACGAAGACTAGGAAGAGGAACGAACAGCACAGGACATATTTTTACAGTTTTCGGCGTTGTTCGTTCCTCTTCTTCGCCTCCCTCGTTTTGCGCTATTGCATTTACATTATGTTTGACTTTCACCAATTAGCCCAACTCACAATAATATTACTTTACTCCGCTTAGCAGTATTTTACAAGATGACGGCTATAGTTCTGTTACTTCCTCCAGTGTGGGGAAGCCTCTTCTGCATATCTTAGGTTGCAACAATCTGTAGCGGCGAGAAGGGGCGCATGGTTCTTCCACCACCCAGTGGGAAGTTTCTGAGGGTTGTTTACAAGCGTCAACGAACAACAAAGTAGGGATGTTTATTTTTATTTTTATTATATAGAATGCAATGTTCCCCGAGTAGCGGGGTTAACATGTTTGTTTGGGTATCAAATTATTTAATGCAATTATATGTAGGTAACAAGTGTTTGAGCTAGAAACATGTGCAACTTATAACCAATTGGAAGCACTAAGCCGTTTTTGAGTTCTTGTTATTGGGATTACCCCGTCGTTAAATATTCGGGACTAATTTAAACCGTGTATTATAAAACGGCTATCTAGAATTTCAATAATACAAATTACTAGAAAAACCGAAAATAACCGGTTTTTAGGAACGTGTGAAAGGTAACCGAAACCGTAAAAATTAAAACCGTAAAAAATCGAAACGAAACCGATATTAACAGTAAACGGTACTCATAACCTTAATCGGAACGTTATATTTTTCGGCTTGAGTCCCTGCACAAAACACATTCCAAAACAGTTTTTATGACTCCCAGAATATGTAATTTAACTGACATATTTAATTTAAATATTACTCATTCTGCAAGTCTTGACTATTAAACAGAATCGAAAACAGCAAGCAGAGCTATCCTCTGCAACAAGAAATAATTACGAAGGAAACGCTTGAACATAAGTTTCTTTAACCAAGACATGTTCTGTTTCCGAAACACCTGGCCAGCATTTTCCGAGTCAACAGGCAAGCATCGTTGTGATCCGTCGCGTAGAGGGCCT
This sequence comes from Ixodes ricinus, assembly GCA_037355805.1. Classification (NCBI taxonomy): domain Eukaryota; kingdom Metazoa; phylum Arthropoda; class Arachnida; order Ixodida; family Ixodidae; genus Ixodes; species Ixodes ricinus. Next base: position 42,794 of record JAZHYW010017789.1, read on the forward strand.
AGATTCTGAGCGAGAGTGAGTGGGCAGTTTGCAGAAGGGAAAGCAATTGACTAGTTTGACCAGCACTCTCACTTCAACAGCGGCGCCTAAGGAAAAGTTTCGTATATGCGATAAACACGAAGGGAAAATACACTTGCCTGCGCAGACTGTTGCGCCTAAAAATCTGTGGGTTCGGTGGAATCAGGAGGATAGGAGGAGAGCAACGCGGAGCAAGCAGAGATGCTTTCGCCAGCTCCTCGCACCTTCTGTTGCAAACGTTGAGCCTCAAAAACCACGTGGTCACGATAGTCAGTTGGAACTACTTACAAATCTCGGCACATCAACATCGCGGAGTCACGGTACGATCGCGGCGTAGACATATAAGGAGCGGCTTTACGCTTCTACTTCACAACTTTTCCGTTTAACAGAGCTGCTTCGAAGGCCGCAAATTCGGAGTCTTCATTAGTGTTCAACAGAGCTCTACAATGCATCTTGTTTTCCTAATCGCTGTCACTACTCTACTACGCGTTCAGGTAAGGATGCGTAAGGCCGCTCTCCAGCCTTTTAAAATAATGAAGTGAACTCGCTCGCCGACTTTTTTTATTTTTATTTCTGCACGTCTCACTTCATTTCATTTGCCGTCTGTACGTATCTGTGACTGCTATTGCCAATCCGTTAGCCATAATTATTTCGACACATCATTTGGAACGCATTTAAACTGAACAAAAATAGCAATTCTTTCTTTCGCTTAGGAGCTTGTTAGAAACATCACATCGGCTGTGATCGGTTACCTTGTTGTGCCAAAGCGCTTTTTTCGTTTTGTAAAACGTGCGCTTCTTTTCCTTCTCCAACAGGCCTCAGGCGCTGCGATAAAAGACTTGTTAGGACTTGTTTTGGGTAGTACAAACTTGAGCGTCTCAAACTGTAACACATTCAGGTCGTGCCTGCTCTGGTGAAAGAATGCGATAACAAGAAATATACAAAAGAAACAAAAAACAATTTAAGCACGCCGAAGCACAGGTCAAAGCTAAGATGATAAGAGCGTGACACAAGTAACGCGCTATCGCGCCTTCTAAAGAAAAAAGGGGAAAATAATCATTTCAGGCCATCAGAGGGGCTGTGTTCGACAAATGTTTCGTTTCTCCTAAAAAGAAACGGAAGTGACTGAAATTACGATATCGCGTCTGATTGGTTAGAGGCTCAAATGACGAAAGAGGGAACTTTCGTCACTTGAGACTTTAACCAATAAGACGCGATATCACCACTCGTTTCTTTTTAGGAGGAACAACACACTTGTCAAACATAGCCCCCCCCCCAGATCTTCTGACGTCGCACCCCAGAGATACAAAGCGCGTACACTAGGGGTAGTGACACGAGTCTACATCTTCTGATTGTCTTGCGGCGTGTAATCTAGCCTATTTCAGGCGTCCAAAGGTGTTTTTCGCATTCTTCATCAATACAAAAAAAAAAAAAAAACTCAGCGAATGCGTTACAAACAGTGCAGGGTCAATCAAGTGAGCTTGTAGTCTTGTACTACTCAAAATGAGGGCGGACAGTATGCTCAATGAATCCCCGCAGGAGGCCAATGAGATCGCGGGTATATGCATTTTTCAGAATCTGCTACGTTAGCTTCTTAAATTGCCATTACCCCTAGGTACATTGAGATATATTGTGGCTTATATGAAAGGACCGCGTATACTTCTGGCATTAATTATTTTAAAGTTAGTGTCACAGTCAACCTAGAAAAGGCCAGCTGCATGCTCGTTCAATACATGTTGGAGAAGTTTCTTGCGAACAATGACCAGTTGCAACTTAATTACAGTTAGACCTAGCCTCCGCACAAAGCATGCGGGAACGATTAGCTGATTTACATTTCTTTTTAAGACGGTAAGCTGGCTTCTTACCACGGAGTCACGACTCGAGTTGTTAAATTGGGGGAGGGGGGGGGCATAGATAACCGAACTGCATTTGGCATTATAATATAATACAACAGATACAGCAATTAGTCGCGCCCGGGCGCCCGACGCCCTGGCGACTCGATACAAAACACCGACACCTCACTTTAGCCCTGAAGCGTCGTGAACTCAAATCTCAATAGCTCAACAGTAATAAAGTTTCCCTTGGCAAAGTGTGTATTGAAACGTTGACTGATCAATGGCACCCTCGGAGAAGGGATATAAAGGGAAGGTAATTGAATCGGTGAACACTCAAATGCATTGAAATGTCAGCTAAAATCTCCCTAACTTTCTACCTTTCGAGAACACCATTATTCCTATAATGTTGAATAACGGGTATATTGGATGAACCTCTTTCATTTGGAGAATAGATATAATGAGGTACTATCTGCATTGATTTTAGGAGCTCGCACGGAATAAGACAATGCTTCATCATTATATTTTCTAACTATTTTTTTATGTCAGAGCTGCAATTATAGTTCATGTAATTTATACTAAAACCGGGAAGTGTCCTCCACTGAAGGGCAAAGTTCCCTCAAGCCAGAGTCACACTGCTCATACATCAATATAATTGAGGTTATGTGGATATTCAATCAGTGAGTAGTTGGTCAGCCATTTCAAAGTTGCGACGAGTCACTCGCTGTAGATGAGCCATTTAGCCAGTGCAATACACGCTAGCCTGGGGTCCTTAACGTGCACCACGCAGTAGTGATACACAGCACGCCGGTACGATGCTCCATCCAGATCGAAACGGGCATGGGTGGGGATGCTCATACATCACTACAAAAGACAGTCTGCAAATACGAGTCACCGCAATATTCGTAGTTCAGATGCCGCGCGCCAAGTTTTCTCCTTGAACTCATTGCCATGCGGCGCTCGAAGCACGTATCTCGCGGTGACTCGCGTTCGAATCTATATGCAGGCTGTTTGCAAGGCGCAGCTCTTAGGCGCCGTTTCCGGCGAGGCGCCGTCGCCGTCTACGTCGGCGTCGGCGTAACCGCGCGTTGCAATATGGGACGTTTCCCATAATGACTTCACACATGACGTCACGTGTGACGTCAAATGTGATTAGTGACGTCGCCGCGCGTTGCATTATGGGTAAAGTTCCCGCTGAATTTCGCGAAAAAATTCCCCTTAAGCTGAAACTGTTCCCCGCTATGTTTAGCAGAAACATTTCCCGCTGAATTCAGCGGAAAATTTTCCCCGCTCAATTGAGCGGAAAATTTTCCCGCTAGATTGAGCGGGAAAAATTTCCCCGCTAAATTTAGTGAAAAAAAAATTCCGTTGAATCAGCGCAAAAATATCCCCGCTAAATTTAGTGGAAAGAGTTTTTGCGGAAAATAATGTTTTCTTTACATGGCGGTCGAGCGTCGGGCCTGAAACTTTTTACGGTTCTTGGTTCAATTCTCCTAGATTATGTTCGGATTTTCTCTTTTTTTTTAGAGCGCAGCTTATAGTTACCATTTCCGGCAGAGCGGCGTCGCCGTCGGCGTCGGCGTAACTGCACTGCATTACGGGACGTTTACCATAGTGACGCCGCACTTGATGTCACGTGTGACGTCATGAGGGTCACGAGTGACATCACCCGGGACGTCGCCTCTAGTTGCATTATGGGTAAAGTTACCCACTAAATTTAGTGAACAAATTTCCCCACTAAGTTTTGCTGAAAAATTTTCCGCTAAATTTAGCTAGACGAATTCCCCGCTAAGCTTAGCGGAAAAAATTCTCCCCTAAGTTTTAGAGCAGGAAATTCTCCGCTAAATTTAGCGGGAAAAATTCCCGCTAAAATTAGCGTAACATTTTCCGGCAAAATTTGGCAGGAAAATTTCCTCGCTAGATTTAGCTGAAAAGATTCCCCGCTAAATTTAACACAACAAATTCCCCGCTAAATTTAGCGGAAAAATGTCCCAGCTAAGTTCAGCGAAAAATTCCGCTAAATTTAGCGGGGCAATTTTGTCCGCTATATTTGGCGGGAAATTTAGCGAGAATTTCCCGCTAAATATGAGGGAGCGGGAGAGGAGGAGGAGGGAGAGTACGGATGAGAAGGAGAGGGCATACCCTCCTCCGTCGCCTTCCCCTTCTCGAAACGCGCGCTCTAATTCGGCGTTACAGGAGATTGTAAACGTCTTTCCTCTTTTCTATAATGTATAGATAATGTGACCCTGGCTTTACAGTGAGGAGATAACCCGTCTATTTTATGTGAACAAATTTTACGTTTCTTGAATATTTATTTGTTTCTTTTTATTCGTTATTTATATTATATAAAAGAAACAATTTGACGCTACACAAATCAGCCGCATTTCATTAAAAAACAGTTACCGAAATGTTTGGATATGGAAATGATAGAGTACCGAGACATCAGCCTCCAAATCTTTTGGCCCTGAAATGTCCACGTACCGCAATGCCCTATAGGCTATGGCCTCTTGGTAGCTTATTTCTAAAGCAGTGCTATGTCTTTGCGTGTCCTCAAACAGCATTTAAATGCTTACAAAATTACAGTTATGACTCTAATCGCCACAGCCGAGCACGCGCATGCACGTCGCTTTGTAAGGCCAGCAGAGCTCGTTGCCACATGCAAAACCGCTACACTCTAAAAGGGTGCGCTGATTACACCCCTTGTGCACATAATAAACCCAAACACTTCAGTCTTGACATACAGCGCACTGACGTCGGACTGACGGCCTAACTTTTACAAAGGGCTTAATGACTTTGCGATATAACATATTAAACAGCTAAAGTACGCTTCAACGACTACAGAAAAGAAAACACTTAACACCATTTACCCCTTTTTACAGTCAGTTACAATACATTATCTATTTTAATAAGTTTGCAACTGGGCTATCAAGCAGCCCGTAGAGGTTGGTACCGTTGGTTCAACGTCAGTGCGCTGCACGTCGAGCTAAAATTTCGGAGTGTGTAAGAATGTACTTCTTTTTTTGTGACAAAGGAATGTAAGAATGTACTTCTTTTTTAAAGTGTAGATATGTCACCGGCCGAGATAGTTCTTTTTCTGGAATGGTATATATCACCGAAGCTAAACCAACAATTAAAGCCTACAACTTTTGTTGATTTTCATATGAAGACATAGCACGAGCGTCATTTCACATCATGTAGAACAAGGTCGTTTAACGCAACCACCTCACACGCAATATTTTAGTACCGATTGCTGATGCTTCAAGCTTATTTACGTTTCCGCAGATGGCCACTCCCCCGACAATGGACCTTTTCCGAGAAGCGTTCTGCGCACGCGCGAGCGCCGATGCCAAGCGGCGGAAGTTGAAACCAAAAATCGAGGAAATTCGGAAGGAGGCTGTAGATCAGCGAGTAGCAAACGTAATTGCAGCATACATATAATTGTGTTACGCAAAAAAGAAAGCGGACGGAAAGAATAACACGACGTTTAAGTGGACGCCACGGATGCCCCACTTGGACGGCGCGTTGGCAACTGCCCAGCTGCTCAGAGAACGAGGAAACTGGTAGCGTAGCTCCCATTATCGATTGGTATGCCGCAGGTAGGATCCTTCCTCGATTTTTAGTTCGTGCAGCCGCCGCCTGGTGCCGTCAGTATGCCTGAAAAAGATTCGCCCATTGTAAACATCTTCCTTCCTTTTTTCTTCATTTTTATCGTGAGTGTATAAGCAGCATCGTTTACATATTTTGTCTCATAAAATTCGCAGAGACTGAAAAATATCTGAAATATTCGGTAAAGTGGAACAGAGATGATAAACTTCATGAGCACCTCCTGAGAGGGACGACTTGACCCTAGAAGGAGCAGCTAGAATCCGCAAAACCGCAGAGAAATCTTCAGAACAAGCCAAGATGAACGCCTTGGTACACAGTCAGCAGCAACAATAATCCGTGGAGAACGTTCCTCACCGTTTAGAAATCACTCGGTAGTTGCACTAACAATTGTGAAATGAGTCGGCTAACCTCCGGCCGCTCTGAACACTCCAGGTATACGATCTTAAGATTTATTAGCTCTCCGTTAGGTCACTTTGAATTGCTTATGATTGAAACCTTAAGTCGTCGATGCTGACATGTATTTTTATGAATAGAGATCTCTGGCCGCACTAGCAGCAAGATCAGTGTGCATAGGTGCCCAAATTAGCTTTGAAAACTCCTAGGCTTGAGCATTGCCTCATTGGACCAAACATGAACATCAGAAAGAGGAAGGTGACAGCAGTACCCCACTTGAGTTCCCTCCTGCGGCGTGCTGTTATGCGCCCCGCCGTTCTCTAAGAAAAGCCCGTTCGTCTACTTTCCCGCACAACACACGGAGTACCAGTCACTGCAACGTACAGAGGCAGCTCAGCGAATGACGATGTCGAAACATATGTTTAGACCAAAAAAAAGCAGTCTGTATTGTGACATTCAGCAATGCAAGCGTGACGTTTTGCATTGCTTAATTAATATCACAACTCGGACTGTGTTTCATGGTCGAAAGATATGTTTCGGCATCATCGTTACCTGAGCTGCCTCCGTAGGTAGCTGTGATTGACTCTCCGAGTGTTGTGCAAAAAAAAATAACCGCACGGACTTTTTTTTTTTTTTTAGAGTGTGCGGTGCTGGTATTTATTGGGCGCGTAGCTTTTAAAGGTTAGCCGGTTATACACAAAACTTGGCTCCGTCGCTTTCCGCGACGCCGTACGCCGTCTTCTGTTCGGCTGTGCTTTCCTCGCTCCTTTCATCCGTTTAGATGGAAATATTAGCAGCGTCAAAAGAGAAGTATAAAGAAACAAGGAAGCCAAACCCTGGTCGCTTCTTATACTTACTTATTATTATAGGAGCTTATAACCTTTCAAGACATCCCAGTCACACCGCCAATCCCAATTCTTGTGCGCTTTAACTGGTTACATTCGCAAAGAACGTCGCTCAAATATTCGAAGATCGTTCAAACTTTTCTTGAACGATATTCGAACCTTTACAGATCTGAATATTCTGAGTTTTTGGGAGGAAGGGCAACGCAAAAAGATCACCTTTCCATTGCCCTTTGCACGCGATTATTCGAGTACAGCGCAAACTACGGGAGCACCAGATGAGCTTCAGAGCGGATGCTGCATTTTGTTGCCTCCTTTGAGTGAGGATGCTGTGTGAACACCTTCTGTAGTGGGCGAGAGTTCACAGCGCTGGTGAGAAGAGAAAACCAGCCTCTCTTTCAAATGGGTCAATTGTCTCCTTGAGCTTCGGGACGCAGAGAAACGCCAGTCTTCGGCGCTAATCCCGCAGTTACTCGGCCACTCTTGTGTCGTGTCTGTCCACTCCCCTCGCCTCGCAGCAGTGTTGTTGCAGCGGGGGCTCGAGAAAAAATGTGGGGGTTTCGGACTCATCAAACTACTTTCTCCCCCTTCCCCCTTTTCTACGCCACATGCTTCCCCCTCTTTGCAAATATCAGCCGATATTCCAACATCTTATCTTTTCTAGTGCATGAATGTTTCTTGATAGGCAAAACAACCACTAAAATTTGAAAGTAATTAATAATTTAAGTAGAAGTTATTGGAAAAAAACTAATTAAAGTAAACTACAAATTACCAAAATAAAAATGTAATTCGAAGTTACTAAACTACTCAGAAAAGCAGTTAAACTACAGTAACCTTAGTAGCGTAGTTGAACTACGTACAAGTCTGGCTGGAAGCAGTTGTCCATGAGTGTTTCTCACACACTACACTCTAAAGAAAGCCCGTGAGTCTACTTTCCCGCACAGCACTCGTAGAGCCAATCACTCCAACTTACGGGGGCAGCTCAGCGAATGACGACGCCGAAACATATGTTTAGACCAAAAACGCAGTCTGAGTTGTGACATTAAGCAATGCAAGCGTGACGTTTTCCATGGCTTAATATCACAACTCAGACTGCGTCTTTTGGTCTAAACATATGTTTCCGCATCGTCATTGGCTGAGCTGCCTCCGTAAGTTGCTGTGATTCGCTCTCCGAGTGTTGTGCGGGAAAATTGACGCACGGGCTTTTCTTAGAGTGTATAGTCACTGAACAGTTTAAAGATTGCGTGGCGTGTGCCGTGCATCTCGTTACCACTCCATAGCCATTGAGAATGCATCATCAGACGATAGGAAAACCAATGAACCAATCACGAAGCAAGAAGTGTAATCATACTAATCCGCGCCCTTCGCGTTGCTGAAGCTGTCAGTGACACGACACAAAAGTTATTGCAGCAGGGCATGAAAAGCAGCCAAATCCAATGATATGAGTGCATTCCGCTAAACAGGCAACATGACGAGAATGCGGACATATCGACCTACCTCTAACTTGCCGGTAACTGCAGCTAAATCATAAAGTGTGAATCAAAATGTTACGCTCCTCGTAAAAGCTGAAGAAGATCATGTGGAAAATTCATAGCCGCCTCTTGGAAAGTAAAACGGCCGGCCGGGCGGTTGGCTTGTGTCATGAAAGGTCTGCCAATAAATCTAGAATAGCCAGGCGCTAGCAGTAATAAAAATTAAGTTGCGTCGGCCGGGAATCGAACCCGGGCCACCCGCGTGGCAGGCGAGTAATCTACCACTGAACCACCGACGCTTGGATTTCGAGTCGCAGGCAATTCAATTGAGGCGTTAGCTTTCCAGGTGACCTCGTTTAAAACAGGTTTGCTCCGTTTTTCTTCTTGCAAAAGACCACAAATCGGCAACCAGCCGTATATATGTGCAGCTCTAAAAACAGCCGTATAATATTGGTGCATATGAACACATCCACCACATGTGCCATGTCAACGCTATAGCGTTTTAAATTATTTATTAAATAGTCTTATTTATTAAAATGCGAGATTCTCAAACATATACAACTTCTGAGATCAAGCATGGTTCATTTGAATAGTACGTGCTTAGAGTACGTCGCGTGGTGTAACGTTTTCGGTGGCACTTCTTTAAATTTAGATTTTGCCTTATTACACGCACTTCTTAATTGTATTTATAAACTTGAACACAATTAATGAGAATCATAAAGAAGATAAACACATATACACGTTTAAGGAAGCTGTGCAAATAGCCGTGAACGTATTGAGGTAGTGTTGCGTCGTAGTGTCCTGGAAGTATAAAACTTTGCAATCTTACTCTTTCACGAATTAAGTTATACAAGTTTACTGAGAGCTTTGGTAAAAGAGCAGCTTTCACATTTCGTTCGAGTTTAGTGAAACTGGCAATAATATCATCCTTATAGGTCGTGTGGAAAATTTTAAAGTTTTGAATGGCGCTTGGTCCCGAAAACTTGTTTTTAGCCTTGCGTGTCCTTGGAAAACGACGGAAGTCAAGCTAAATGGAGGACAGTCGTGTGTTTGCAACGATTTATCATTAAAAATTTTAAGAGAGATAAACGGTTATAAGTGTAGCTAGATGTGGCTGCCTATTACAGACACACAAGTGTTATCACTCTGTCGTAGAAAAAAAATACATGCCAACTAAATAAAACTAAACGACGTTTGTCAAGTGCTGATCGACAAGTTATTTCAAGTGGAGAGATGTGTTGATGCGAACACAACTTTTGCTGAAACCCAGCCAAACCTACCGTCGCACTTCCAAACATATGACTCGATGACCTCCTTTTGGTACCTGTGTGATCTCACATACCCGCAAATTGTGAAAAAGTAATTGCGTCGGCCGGGAATTGAACCCGGGCCACTGAACCACCCACGCTGCATACACCATAAATCCGCGACGAATTGAACGGCGAAACTTTTCTCCTTTTCCAAGGATATTTGGTTTTGAGACCAAAGGAGGTTTGCTCTGTTTCCCTTTCGCTACGCTTTCTTACAACCAGGTCGAGATGTTTTCATTATGACGTGGCGGTGAAATCGACAGGAGAAGTGCCTGGAGCCTGGAACGCTGTGACAATTTAGCGCAATAGGGTTTTGTAGAGAAAACACGCTAATTCCTTGTATACTCGAGGAAAATAAACGTAGTTATAATTGGTCGCAGGTGTAGTTGACAGCAAAATTTGAGGAAGTACGACATTTCACCTTCTCCTCTTCCCTACTTATTTTTTACTAAGCACGCGAATGGCCCAGAACGTTATCTGCACTTTGAGGAAAAGTAGGCTTTACAAATAAAAAAATTGTGAATTTTGTATTTTCTGCGCTAGAATATTTCTTAGATGTCTTCACAAAGTCAGAAAGCTAGCAACCCCAAAATTCACCGTAAACTAACGCGACGGCATATTGCGAAAGAAAGTGATGTGAGTTCTTTAATGTATGCACTTTATTTTACCATAAGCCAAAACGCTTTCGAAGACTATGTAGTCAATGACGGCTGAAATTCGACGCGCTCGGCAAGTCCCAGACATCTCATTATATCTCCGTGGCCAATGACGTTGAAGCATTAGCCGATAAATGACGCCGAAAGACGAATCACGGAAGGAAAAATCCTGAACATAATAAGGCATGCCTTTGATTTCTTAAGCTCACCGTCGTTTTTGAATAATCCGTTTCAAGAGCTGTACGTCCATGGCAGGAGCTCCGATGGGACGGAGATAATGAAAAATAGTGTCAAATGAGCATCCTCATGGCACTCGTTGACTTTGTTCGTTTGTTATCACCACGGTAAAACCCACCACACACAGAAAGAGCGCGCAAGATAACGACGCTTCTACTATGCGTGATTGGTGTGGCTAGTGATAGGAAATGTACTACGAAGAGGCGAACGCTCTTTCAGGATAGGCTATTGGCGCTGCTCCATGGGCTCCAGCGAATCGGAACATTGGCTGCTGTCGGGCTTGATGTGAACCGTAGTTCATTAAGTCCGAAGTCTACCCACTTACTGATAGGCGGCTTGGCACTCAAAAACCTTGACGAGTGACCTTGTAGAGTCACAGCTTTAAATATTTGCCTCACTCGAAAAGAAATCTTTTGCGCTCTAAATTAATACAATGGTAACGCCAAAAAACCGAGAACAGCGAGCGCGAGTTGCTCGTGACGACTCTCGCACTAGCTCGCTCTAGTGGATTTCAGGAGCCCGTGCGACAACAATAAAATAAGACAAGATGCCTTTCTCCTAAGCTCCAGGCCGGACGTTTCAAATTCTTTTCCGGCAACTTCGAACACTGCAGAGAAATTGGTGACCCGTACGTCGGACCAACATGGACCGGAACACAGGCAGCTCTTCCAGCGGCGACGCAACCTTTTACGCCACCCAGCTCCACCTTCCAGCTTTTCGGGCGAAGAACCCTCGGGCCTGGTTTTCGCAAGTAGGAGCACAGTCCCACCTGCGGCGCATAACCACCCTGTGGTTTCTGCTCTTCCCCCCGAAGTGGCCGATGAGATGGATGACCTCCTGGCACTTCCTCCTCCCAAGAACGCCTATGACCACATCAAGCAAACAATCCTCACCAGGAGGACAGCATCCGAGGCCTCACGGACACAAGAGCTCCTGACCCTCGAGGAACTGGGCGAGCGGCGACCCTCCCAGTTGCTTCACCGCTGCTAAGTGAACAAGCTACCGATCACAACCTACCAATTCTAAGGAATTGTTCTTTCAATGCCTGCCTCAAGGGATCCGCATGACCCTTGCACCATGTAAGGACCTACCCCTAGATCGCTTCGGCGAGATGGCGGAACCCGTTGCCGAGTATGCTACACGAACCTCGTCAAGCGTATCGGACAACGATTACCAGTGCTGCTCGATCCGAGCACTTGGGGCCCGCGTCGATGCTCTAACAACTGCCATCGCAGAACTCAGCACAACGCTTGGATACCCACATCTTCCGCCACATCATAGTCCGCTTTGACGCCGGAATTGTCCTCAACGACGCGATTCTTCGCAGCAACGCGCTAGTGATTCCTGCTGCTGGTACCACCAAAAATTTGGCAACCGAGCTATGAAGAGCCTACAACAATGCAATTAGCAGGAAACGCCCCGGCTAGTCACTAGAAGCGGCGAATGACGCTGGGCAAACAGCAAGCTGTCTCTTTTTTATTACCGAGAAAATCTCTGGAATACACTTTCTACTTCTAGTTGAACCCGGAGCGGAAATGTCCATCCTTCCGCTAAAGCCAGCTCAAAGACGACACCAATTACCCGGCCACCATCTAGTTGCAGCAAATGGCTGAAAGATCTCTACCTACGAAATGCGCTCAGTGACCTTGGACTTAGGGCTACGCAGACATTTTCGGCGGATCATTACCATCGCGGACGTTAGTACCCCTATTAGTTTCAGAATATTTATCCCGCTTTGATCTATACGTCAACGTGCTAAACCAATGTCTATGTCTCATTGACAACAAGACTCGTCTCGTTGTAAAGGGCGTAGCCACAAACCAGATTTTTTCTGAGATCAGAAATATCCTCCCAGCTTCAGAATTCGCAGACATCCTCGGTCATTCCCTGAAATTACAAAGACCTCCAGCATGGCAAAGCCACCGCCACACAGAGTGACACACCAGATCATCACCTGTGGCACGCCTACCGTTGCACGCCCTCGACGCCTGTCTGGCGAACGTCTCAAGATAGCCAACCCTCCCCCCTCCCCTAAGAATTCGAGCATATGCTCTTGTTATGTATCATCCGGCCATCCAACGGCGTTGGGCAACGCCTCTACACATGATGCCCAAAAAGATCCGGGCTACCGGAGACCCTGCGGGGATTACCGGGCACTCAACGCACAAACACAACCTCACTGGTACCGAATACCCCATATCCATGAATTTACTGAACATCTTGCTAAACGTTCATATACACATTCCAATCCAACCGGAGGACATCCCGAAGATGGCCATCACTACTCCCTTCAGCCTATTCGAGTACATCCGAATGCCTTTTGGATTGCAAACTTCAGACCAGGCCTTTCAGAGGTTCATCCACGAGGTTCAGTCAGGGTTACTTTCATTTTTCTTACGTAGAAGACGTTTTGGTGGCGAGAAAAGTCACACGAAGAACACAACACACCCCTGCGCTTGCTTTTCGAGCAACTTCGCGACTACGGTCTCACTATTACTGTGACGAAGTGCGTGTTTGGAGTGACATCCGTAGATTTTCTGGGGCACGGCGTCACAACCGCGGGCTTAGAACCTCTTCATTCCAAGGTGCCAGTCAATCGAGACTACCCGCAGCCGCGATCTCTGGACAAGCTGCGGGAGTTCCTAAGGCTCATCGACTATCATCGGCGCTTCATTCCACATTGCACATAAACCATCAAGCCCCTTACCTACTTACTCCGCGTGTCCAAGAAATCTTCGACGCCAATACCGAGGACACCAGATGCAGAGGTTCCCTTCACCATGGTTAGGAATGCCCTGGCCGAGGCCGCACTCCTTGTAAACCCCATGCTAAACGCCTCAACAATTGTCATAATCCACGCGTCTGATGTCGCTGTAGGAGCAGTGCTTTAACAATACGGCAAAAATCATCGGCTCCCACAGGGTTTCTTTTAAGAAAAACTCAACTCAGCCGAAACACGAATTAGCACGTTTGGACTTGAGCTATTCGTAATCTACGCGACCATCCGCCACTCCGGGTACTCCTTAGAATGACGAGCTTTCCACGTACTCACCGACTACAAGCCATTGAACTACTCATTCGCCGGCAATCACCACTCCCATTCCACCAGAGAAATTCGTCACCTGGCCTACAAATCGGAATTCACGACCGATCTCCTCAATGTCGCTGGAGCGCAAAACTTGCCAGCAGATGCACTTTCGCATTGACGCCATCTCCTGATTTGACGTTTCCAAATTCCCAGAATTGGCTTTAGCACAACAGGAAGGGGCCGAGCTACAAAAGCTACGGGTATCCTCCACATCCATTCAAATACAGCCCGTCAAATTATAACAGGCCGCCTGCGACACCATGTGCGATGTATCTACACCCACACCATGACCATACATTCCAGAAAAATTGTGGCAAGCTATCTTCCACACCATCCATGACCTAAATCATTCGAGTATCCGTGCTACGCGGCGTCTTGTTAGGTGACGGTACGTCTGGCCCCGAATGAACTCTGACATCCGTCTGTGGACGAAACAATCCAACAAATGCGAACGCTCTAAAGTGTTTCGCCACACAAACACACCAACGCACGCATTTAGCCAAGCGGGCGCCAGATTCGACCATGTACACATCAACATAGTAGACCCTCTATCATCATCAAACGGATTTCGGTACATACTCACATGTGTGGACAGATTCACACGATGGCAAGGGGTTGTTCCGTTCACCGACATCACAGCCGAAACAGTCGTTCACTCTTTCATCTCCAACTAGATCTAGATCGCGCGTTTCGGCTGTCCATCGACCATCACAACTGACCGTGGCCGACAGTTCTAATGCGCCCTCTCAATAGCCCTCACCAAAACAATTGGGTGTACGACACGTGCACAAAACCGCCTATCATCCGTCAGCAAATGGTATGGTTGAAATGTTGCATCTACAGTTAAAAGCAGCGCTGATTACAAAGAAGATAGAACACATTGTATTAATCCCCTTCTTCTTGTTCTTGGATTTAGTGCCATATTCAAAGCCGACTTTGACTGCACCTTAGCCGAACTCCTGTATGGAGCCACGCTTCGATTACCTGTAGAAATTCTAACCTGCATACCATCTGAACCACCGGACATCCGATCATCCCTTCAGGACATGAAAACATCTTTCATTTTTCTTGCATCTAGTCTCACATAGACACTCAAACTCTCGGCACATTTTTATTAGTAATGATCTCAGTAGATGCAGACATGTATTCGTAAGAAAAGATGCAGTACGACCACCTCTCATGCCACCGTATGATGGTTCGCTTGAGGTACTTTCGAGAAAGGACAAGGCCTGCGCCATCGACATCAACGGGCGCCACGATGTCATAAGGATGGACAGAGTCAAATCAGTATACTTGGCCTCTACTGTGACAGCCCCGTAACCATACCCGTTTCAGCACCTAGTATATCAAACACCAGCACCAACTTTCCTTGTCTACCCTTCTCACAAAAGATCGTTATGTGTAGCTCAACAAAACTTTCTGCTCCGCGAAGCTAGGGGGCGGAGGGGGGGGGGATTCTGTAGGTTCACTGCACTTAATATTTGCCTCACTCAAAACGAAATCCTTTGCGCTCTAAATTCAAAAAGAAAATTGGAGCACCACACATCCGAGGACAGCGAGCGCGAATCGCTCGTGCAGACTCTCGTTCTGGCTCGCTTTAGTGGATCTCGGTAGCCTGTGCAACAACAACTGCCTTTCGCCTAAACTCCCGGTCGGGCGTCTCAAATTCTTTTCCAGCAGCTTCGACCACTGTAGTCAACCTCACATGCTAGAAAGAGGTAAAAGAATATTGCGTCGGCCGGAAATCGAACCCCGGCCACCCGCGCGGGAGGCGAGTATACTACCACTGAACCACCGAGGCTGTGCTGGTAACGAATCCGTGACCCAGTGCAGCGCCAAAGGATACTCAGAATTCAAGGTGATCTCGTCAGGAGGTTCGAACACTTTTGCTCCGTTTCCCTTTCGCCACGGTTGCTTACAATCAGGCTGCTATATGGTCTCGTTATGACCTGGCGGTGGAAAGTGTTTAATAAATGCTTTAAGTTTTTAGCGCTGTGACAATGAGCGCAGTCATAGGGTTTATGAATACGTGTAAGGCTGATGCCTTTCCATTCTCAAGTAAAGAAACGTTAATTATAATTGGTCAGAGCGGTAATTCCCTTATCGAAATCTCATGAAGAGCGAAAAATCACCTTACTCTTTAATAATCCGGTTTTTTCTACGATTCAATATTACTTAAAAGTGATTATATTTCTCTGTACAACTTTTAATTCTTCTTCAAGATTTAAATAACATGGGGTGAGCTTAGTGTGAAATTAGGGTTCTGTTTGGTTTGGTTTTACCCGAAGGAACCAATTAAGGTTTGGTACTTCTATCTGTTTTTCCCGGGTAAAACAAAAAAAGATAGACCTACAGCAGTGGGCAGATTTTAGTTTCCAAAACTCGGAATAATTCAAAAATGATCAGCATCCTTGAGCGGTATAGGGATCATGCGGCAGCTAAAGGGGGCGCGCCCATCCAGCTGATGTGCACGCCAAATGACTTTGATGGGCGCAGCGCCATAGCGCCACTGTCTTTTCGTACGCTTTCCACTATCACCCCGCAGCCAATTATATTTCCGAGTTATATTACGAACGCCGAAGAAGGAACCAGGCCGCACTTGTACATAGTAAGCCATGCCGTTCTTATTTTGTCAGCGAGAACGGCAGGGCTCATTAGGTTCATTCGCTGCGTGATTCCTTCTTCGACCTTTATAATCTGACGCGTCAGTCTCATTTGCTATGGAGTGATAACGGGAAGCGTGCGACAAGAGAGTGGCACCGCGGTGCGGCTATCAGGAAAGTCATGAGTACACATCAGTTGGATCGGCGTCCCCCCATTTAGGTGTCGCACGATCATCCCTATAGTTTAAACTATGTTCCAAGGAAATGGGATGGTATTATTTGGCATCTGCTTCTCCATGTGGGCAGTGACCTGACGTTCACGCCAATAGTCCCAGGGCAATGAAGAGGAGGTACCTCGGTCGAATGCTATCACTGCGGGAGGTGGTCTGGATGGGCAACATTGGGAAGGCCATGCCGTCGAACGATTGAGCACAAGCGCTGTGTCACGGTTTGGCAAACAGTCGGATATTCCAGGTTGTGATTGAGACCAATGATTGCAGCCGAGGGGCGTCTCAGAGTTGCATAAATCACGCATAACATGGCGCTACCAGACAAACTAAACTTACTCGCCCGATGCGTATAGCATACCGAGATAAATGCAGCCAAAAGTCACGTGAGAGCTCTTGGCATTGATATGCCAAGAGACTTTATGATTCCGTGTGGTTCATTCTGCGTTCTAGCACTGTAGCCTTGAAATATGGCAGGTGATCCCGTGGAGCCCTATCTTGAAAACTCGGAGGGAAAACAGCGAAATATAAAAAGAAAACCTCACATCCTGTTTTTTCTTCTTATACTTGTTGGTAACGTAACATGTTTTCGTTGCGTAAGTAATCTACTGTGTACATGATAACTACCTTCGCAATAGAGATGGTCTGCCATTGTCTGTTGGTAGATGTACCAAAGAGTCAACACGTATGAAATATTGCACCCTGAGCGTTTGTACTGGTTGAATGGAACATTCAACAACACAATTTTATTAACAATTTTTAATTATCAAAACTTCAGTCGTTCAGATATAAGAATTGCCCTGACACCACCTAAAAATATAATTATTCAATAAAAAACAACCGTAATCAAAATTACATACCTTTGCCACTGCATGCAATGAGCTGATATAAAGAACGGGATATTTTTTGTTATAAAGATGATCCGGTGTTCATCTAAGGTTCGTGTCTGGTCGCTCAGATATGTCTAAGGATAAAACCAATGATGGAGCTAAAAGGTATGTTTCGGCTAGTTAATTGATCAACATGTTCATTTAAAACAGTGCGACAAGACAAGGACCAAGTAAGGACGGACAGACGACAGCGCTGCCGTCTGTCTCGTCTTTACTTTCCTTTCGTCTTTTCGCGCTGTTTGAAAGAAAGATGAAATGATGGAAGTGGAAGAGAAAATTAAACTACTCCTAATGCACTTCCTGAAACTGTCGGCACACCCCGGTACAATTGTCACTTGTCCTCCTCATTTGTTTTCTTTTGTCATCCGCTTCATTTTCTTGTGCCAGTTTATTATTTTTTACGCGTTATAAACCGGCGTATGACAAACAATGGTGCACCGAAACACATTTTGTGCGCGGTGAAATTATAACGGCGAATTCGCAACTTATTGTGCGGTGAAAGCAAGCTACTTTGTCAAAACCAAAATCAAATTTCAGTTCTCGTCTGTAAACCACGCGACGGTTACCGCTTCAAATCTGAGAGTGTAATTTGAAAACTATCCAGCTGCGTGTCCTACTGCAAAAACTTGAAAGCTTGAGGAGAATGTCTCCGTGGGATTGAACAACCAGTCTCGTTAGCTGCTCTGCGAGAATTACTGTTAAAGCTAAACGCATTGCACAATCTTCTGGACTTGTATTCAAGGCATTAACGTGTAGGACGTGTAAGAGAAGTCTTCAGCACGTACCGTGCTAATGCGTGATATTCCTGAAGTGGTGAACTATTGGTATGAGGAAAGCGTTAAAATATTAACACAACCTTCCCGCGTCCACACAACGTGATGAGCATTTTGATACCTACCTGACTCAAGCGATCTGGCCGGAAAAAGGTAAGTGTAATGTAATAAGAAAATTCTTGGTCTCGAGCCACACCCGTATTCTAGTTTATAGAAGATCTTAGTTCGTGGGATTTAGGCTCACATGTGAATATTTGATAAAAAATGCAACAAGTAATCGGTTTAGAAAAAAAGGAGTTATTTCATGTTCACGCTTTTGCGTACTTTGTATTTCACACAGGGTTAATCCCTTGTCATTCTGTTGTCGACAGTGAATGAAGTCTCAGTAAAACTTCTGTGGTTCCTACATGACTTTCTTTAGTATTTTTCTGACCTTAGCCATGCCGTGCGGCATTTGCTAAGTTGACTTAATAGGTAATGCAAACATATTTAATGCGCTTCTTTTTATTAATGAAAAAATCATGTTATAGAAATGTTTGTTTGTCTCCGTAAATGTCCTAAATAAATATCATAATCTCTTATTCGCAATTGACAAACTTAATGTGGTGTTGTACCATGTAGACAGGGAATATAGATATATTCAATATCCCCATGGAAAAACAGCTGAAATCTATTCTATTAAAATGCACCAGCACATAGTATTGGATTACATTTGGCATTGCTTTAAAGATTCATGTACAATATTTACGCCACACCGACTTTTGCTGCATTCCAATAATTACCAAGTTAAAACACTCTTAACTTGGTTTATATTAAAAAAAAGATGTCAAGCCTTCTATCAATACAAATATCTGCAACCCCGAATGTCTCCCGTTTCGCTTATTCAATATGATTCTCCTTTATGATGTTCTCAAATCGCATTTAAATCGATTTCTTTTTTTGCGGGAAACACATTTATTTTGTTCTACTGAAGTTATATAAAAAGTATTGCAGTGCTAGAGATATACAAGGTGGTTTTTGTTTTAGTCTTTCAGATATGTTAAATAAAGCCCTGAAAGCTAAACTTATGCGGTTTGTGCAGGTGAGTTATACGGCCAAGAGGACATAGTATAGAGAGATAGTAGCAACTATTAGTCGACTAATTAAGTAAAATTTGTTAATTAACTTTTTAATTAGTGCAAATAGACATATAGTTCCAATTAGAATCTTGCTTAGAATCGGGGCAGCATTTTACGGCGTTCTGCAAAAACGCTCCATTTGGACGGTTTCTAGATCACGGTTTCTTATCGAAGCGCATTTTTGCGCGCGCAGTCCTGCTCCCTGGTTGTCACGGCGCGAAGCAACTCCCTCGCCCCCCTCGTAGCATGGAGGGATGTAGGGCGCGCGTGCGTTGCGCGTCTCAGCCACTGGGGAGCAGGACCGCGGGCACGTAGATGCACTCTGATAAGACAATAAAGTTTTCTGACCGATTAACTGACTCTGATAAGAAACCGAAATCTAAGTCCGATAAGAAACCGAATCCGAAACCGAAAGTCCGACTTTGCATATCCATAACAGCCGAACTAGAAGTTGGTCAGGCAGCCACACGTGTTGACGAGTTCGGGAGTGAATGGTACACGTGCACGCTCAGGAGAAACGTCGACCAGTTCAAACCATATTTGACGCACTGAGGTCAAGAGGGTCAAGATTCCAGAATCAGAATTCACCAGTTAATAAATTACTCCACCTGGCGGAAAACCAGTTTAGAAGGCTTTCAGGAAACAACAATGCGCATTTGCAAGGAAATGAAAGAAACGCTATTGAACGAGCTTCGGAGCCAAAGTAAAGCCACAGTAGGCACTCAGGGATCTTTGGGGAAGCCAAATCTAGGTCACTGCAGCTCAATAAAGCCAGCATTCTTTGGCCGAGGGAGTGCTTACTCTCGCATCAAAACATGTCCTCACATTTTTATACAGAAACCTCCTAAAACGGCGATTTTTGAAAATCGTTCATTGTGATTGTACTGCGTTGGCGTCACAATCCTCCGCTAACGGAACCACTCTAGCTTCAGTGAAAAGATGGGGTCTGAGTGTAAAATCCGGATGACATCATTAGCACTATTATAACTCTAAGCATCACGTGCCATTCTAAGACAGTTCAAGTTAAAATATATAAAGTAGAGTGAACCGGAGTAGAAGAGGACACATAGAGGCGGTCATTCGTGGGGTTATCCAGTTCGTCGTCTTTTTGTTAGCATCTGGAGAGAGTTTTGCTTGTGCTTTGTTGCCTGTTTTCTTTTCGGTCGCTTGGCTCTAAGTTTACAATCGGTTATCCTTGCTAAGGGGTTTGACGGTCCGTAGTTCCGTTGATTGTTGCGCGAAATTGTGTTCCCAGGATTGCAAAATGTGTTTGAAATAGCGAATACTAGTTACTGATAAATGTATTCAGATAAAGTAGTGAATACTCTAGACTAAATGTATTTGCAAGATTGAAAAGTACTTCTAAAAATATTTAAAATATAGTATATTGAGTAGTGTATTTAAGGTAGGCCGAACTCTGATTATGACAGCCCTTGAATTTTCCCCTTATCATGTGGGAGTGTACAAAGACAACTGCAAAATTATTTTATTCATTTTTGGTTCACAATGCAACGCTCATTAGTGTGCCGATGCCATCATTCTAAAGCAAAATCTCATAAGAGCCCAACTTCTCGATCTGAAACTCGAGGAATGGTTAATAATGTATCTAGTAAAGAAGCATTACAGCCCCCATAGCCGCAATATAGAGCCGCAAGGCTCTATACTTGGGCCGATCTTTTTCAATGTTTTTATTAATGATTTGAGCTCAATTGTTAGCGATTCGGTCGTCTTGCAATATGCAGATGATGTCAAGTTGTTTAGGCAGATCATATCCTTGGAAGACTGCGAAAAACTTATGGAGGATGTTAGGCGTGTGTGCAATTGGTGTCGTCAAAACATGCTACACTCAATCCTTCTAAAACCGTTATTATGTCTTTGTCTAGAAAGGTAGAAAAAATGAACTTTTGTTACCAGATTGGCAATGATCCTCTGCGAAGAGTCGAGTGCACGCGTGATCTTGGTGTATACATAGACTCTTCGTTATACTTTACTGTACATGTTAACAACCTTATAAATGGCTCTTTGCGTAAGCTGGGAGTAATTTCTAGAATCACGCGTGAGTTCTCCACATCAGCCTGTATTCTACGGTT
Source organism: Ixodes ricinus (assembly GCA_037355805.1). NCBI lineage: Eukaryota > Metazoa > Arthropoda > Arachnida > Ixodida > Ixodidae > Ixodes > Ixodes ricinus. The sequence goes on from JAZHYW010017789.1 coordinate 63,949, forward strand.
ATATTTCTCGTTAGTCCGGACCAAGTTGGAGTTTTCCTCTGTAGTCTGGAATTGTATTAGTTTTACGAGCCAAGAGATGATTGAAAATGTTCAAAAGCGTTTTTTTTTCGAATTGTTTACGATCGTTACATTGGTCGTACTGTTTTTTATTCTTATGCGAGACTCTTGGAACGATGTAAATGCCCTACTTTGAGTTCCAGACGGCGTGAGCGCGATCTTGTTTTCTTGTATAAATGTATTCATGGATTAATTGATTGCCCAGATCTCACCTCTGCTATTAATATTCACGTTCCGAGTCGAGTTTTGCGGGTTTCTCCAACTTTCCATGTTAATCACATCATCCAAACGAGTCCCATGACCCGTATTCAACACTTCTACAATACCCTCAGGGGAGCAAATATTGATGTTTTTAACCCAAATTTCGTAGCTTTTAAGACTTTTGTAACTAACCTGTGAACATTTTGTTGTGCATCATTACTAAGGCGTCAAGCTGTTCATGAGCACAGAAAATAAACAAATGAATGAATGAATGAATGAATGAATAGCTTAACGCAATGTCTTTCGTCTCTTGCAGATCCGCGAGAGTATCGTCTTGGCCTGGGCCACCAGTGCTTTCGCTTTTTCACGGTGGCCTTGGCTACGGCTATGGTCTCGGCTAGGGCCACGGACTTGGTTTTGATAGATTTGGTCACGGCCTCGGCTACACCGATCTCACCTGCTATGCGGTTGCCGCAACACCTCTTACCAGGCTTGCATGAATCCCACCACGCTGCCCCCACCGTACCCCGGGTTGCCATCTACGATGCTGCCCCAGTTGCCACCGTGGCGGCCGTAGCTCCAACCGTCTCCAGTACTGTCGCTACGTCTTATCATGATATCTGTGCCGTCGTTACCTTCGTCGCTCCAGCCGCTACTAAGGTTGCCACCTACGCTGATCCAGTCGTCGCCACTTACGCTTACGCAGCTGTGACCAGGGTTGCCACCATAGGCCGCTCCAGCTGTTGCCAAGGCTGCCACCTTCGCCTTCGGCTCACACCTGTCTGCAGCCCCGGCCGTGCCCCGCACCGTCGCCACCTCCTATCGGTTAATCGGCTGAACCGGTTATTGCCGCCTACCATGCTGCTCCAAATGTGACGACCGTTGCTCACGCTCCAGCTGTTGTACCGTTACTCACGCTCTACTTTTCGACTAAGGCTACGGAGTTGGACACCTTGGATATGGTCTGGTCACTACGGCTGCGGACACGGCCTTGAGCTACGGCCTCAACTACGGTTACCGCTTTTCCCCTTTCACCGACTACACCACCCTTCTTCGTTAAACGTTGTTTCTTTTTTTTATACGCTGATATCTGAAAAGCGTGGATTTAAAAAATATAATAGATTACATTTGGTGTTTCGTAGATTTTCAACGGTTCACTTTCTAGATCTCAATACGTAATCGCCACTGATTTTGTTTTATCTGTTTAAGAAACAATACCCCCTGCACTCAACTCATATATGCTTTGCCTGAGGGACTTGCGTGTGAATGAGTAAATTAAAATACTATTTAAAATCGGTCGTAGTTCCACTGACCTAGTTTTCTGGCGCTGTCCTCTTGTTGTTTAACGTTATCTAAGAATACGGGCTAGCAAACGTTGCTGTGGAACTACTACCACTCATCTGGCTTTATTGGACAATTTTGTTATGGATATTAATAGGCATAACCAAGTCAATTTAACGTGTCTGAGCTTCCAAGATATAATTCATAAAAGGTTTATTGATTTTTCCTAATCCAATTAATTCTGCAGCGCGATGTACGTTAAAAACCCAGGTTAACAGTCGCTCTGCACTATATAGCTAAACTTCTCATCTTGAGTGCAGACCTCAGGACCGGCTTACTAGAAATTTTCTCTTGGCCAGACTTCGGAACTGAAGCAATACGAAAACATTCAGCAGGATAGGGAGAACAAGTTTTACAAGATAAATAAATAAATAAAAAAATAAATAAATAAAGATAAATAAATAGATAGAAAGCATCAGGAAGGGGAAAATCGCCGAAAAGAAAGCACGATGTTTTTTTTTTTGTTTTTTTAGATCGGTCACTAGAAATACAAGAAAAACGAAAAAGGCATGTGCAAATAAGACTTGGGATGTAATCTGTTACAAGTAACGAAGTACGTGTAATCCTTTACTTTTTCATGTAATTTCGCAATTGCAACGTTACTTTTTTTTCGGAAGTAATTTGTAATGTAGTTGTGTTACAAAATATTCGTAACGGATTACTTTGATTACGCGTTACTTTTTAAAAGTATGAGCATAATACAGTAACTGGAGCAATACGAGCAGAACATTCAACAGCATAAAGAGTACAAGTTCAACAAAATAGAAAACATCAGGAAGGGGAGAACAGCCTTAAAGAAAACACGATTTCTTGTATGACCGGTCACTAGAACCACTAGAAAAACGGGCAAGGCATGTACAACTATACGAAAGACAAAGATCAAATAAGACAACGCCGAGTAGGCTCTCCGTCGCCTTCCATCGTGTTTTCTTCTTCTCCCTGGCAGGAAAAAGCTCTTCGTATTTATTTGTTTTTTGTCTTTTAGACCGTTTCATCCTTTCCAACTTCTTAGACGTCTACCGGCAGCTGCACAGGAATCAAACGCGAGTCCGTAACCATCCATTCGCTTGTTCACAACTCGCGTAACAGACGATGTATCCTCGAGCGCGGGGGTCGAATTGCCTTTGGCTTTGATGTGCGCTGTTGTATTCTAGCACCCTCTTGAGGCACGACTGAAAAGCGCCCGGCGCGAGGCCAAGAGCATCGTCTTCGAGGGTACAGACGATACTTCTTTTGGTTTACTTTTCTGGGCATGGTGGTCAAGTCCACTCCTCACTTTACAGTGAACTGTCAACATAGAGGGAAGGGGAGGGGGGGGGGGTTAGGCGATCTAAGGAGTGCTGACAGAGAAAATATAATCTCTTGAATAGCAGAGATCCTTATTACAGAAACCACGTGTCACTTTTTTAAATAAAAATTCAGAAAGCCATTTTTTTACGTACGATTAGTGTACTCAGGGGTATTGTGAGATAATTTGTTCACGTACATCATTGACAAGTTTTGTGTTAGTGTCGCACATTTAAAAATACTTTTCGTCCAATTTATTGGGTCTAAAGTGGCATTAAGAAGTAAACATACTAAATTAGTTTCGTTGACAAATAGATTGATGATTCGCTTAGTCATGCATGTTTCACCGCTGAACACTCATGAGATATGTCTGAGTCCTAAAGTTCGGAGAATAGTGCCACCAATATTGCACCTTATAAGTTTAAGTATATCGCTCACCTCATAGTGCGAAACATAAAGCTCCTGTTTTGTGTTATTTAATTTTTCATTCTTATATAACAAAACATGCCTGCTCTTTTTATATCGTCTATTCCAACCAAATTTGTCTCCAAGGGAATTAGAGTTATCACGTTTGTTTTTCATATTCTCAATCATACATGAAGGAATGCACTGATAAAAAAATTAAGCTATTTTAGTATAAAAAAAACGTCATGCTAGGCCAAAATATTGAAATCATATTTATACCTTTTTTATTGCAAAATTTCCTAAATGTAGTTTATTGATCGACTCCAGAGTAATATATATACATCAAATGTGCACGTCACTCAGGCGCTGACTTCCTCGTCCACATAACATAGATAATGGTTAGATTGGCTACAGCAATTTACATATAGAAAGTTCCGTTCTCCTCCTCCCATTTTAGACAGTTTCAGGTAGTAGAACAAAATAAAAAAATATATTTCTGCGTTTGAACAAATAACAATTGCTCATAGCGCTATAGCACAGTCACTTTACATATGAAGCAGGATTATATTTCAAATTATTCAGTAGTGAAAACCCAAAGACAGGAAGTCTTTTGAAATAATTTATTTCCTCAATTGCATTCAATAGGAGAGACCGGGCAGGCTTGCTAAATACCTTGACAATGTCTTGTGGCTTCTTGTTTCTGAAACGTCGAGAAAAACAACACATCAGTTAATATACTAATTCTACAATCGGTCTGGGCAAACAAAAAGAAAATGAGAAAGAGAACAAATATCTCCAGCATTTAGAAATACTCACACTTCTTCTTGCGGAGAAGGGCGGTGTAGTCGGAATAGCCTCCAAGACCGTAACCATAGTTCAAGCCGTAGCTGGCAAGTCCATGTCCGTAGCCGAAGTGGCCAAGACCGTAGCCGAGGTGTCCAACTCCGTAGCCGTAACCGAAAGCTGGGGCGTGAGCAACAGTGGTGACAGCTGGAGCGTGAGCGACGGTCGTCACAGCTGGAGCAGCGTGGTAGGTGGCGACAGCTGGAGCAGCGTGGTAAGAAGTGGCGACGGTGCGGGTGACAGCTGGGACAGCAGCCACGGTTGCGACTGGAGCAGCTGCGTAGGTAGCAACCTTGGTCACAGCTGGAGCGGCGTAGGTGGCAAAAGCTGGAGCAGTGGCGTAGGCGGCAACTGGAGCGGCTGCATAAGTGGCAAGAGCTGGGGCAGCGAGGGTGGCAACCTTGGTGACTGCTGGAGCGGCGTAGGTGGCAACCCTGGTCACAGCAGGGGCAGCAACGTAGCGAGCGACGGCTGGAGCGGCGTAGGTGGTGACAGCTGGAGCAGCGTGGTAGGAGGTGGCAACGGTACGGGTGACGGCTGGAACAGCAGCCACAGTGGCCACCGGGGCAGCAGCGTAAGTAGCAACCCGGGTGACGGCTGGGGCAGCAGCGTAGGTGGCGACGGCTGGAGCGGCGTGGTAGGACGCAACCCTGGTCACAGCTGGGGCGGCGACGGCGTAGCTGGCAGGGGCGTAACCGTAGCCAGCAAGACCGGCGTAGCCGAGTCCGTGACCAAAACCAGCATAACCGAGGGCGTGGCCGTAGCCCAAACCATAGCCGTAGCCAAGACCGCCGTTAACGAAGCCGGCGAAGGCGCTGGTGGCCAAAGCCAGGACAAGACAAGCACGGAACTGCATAGGAAAAGACAAAAAAACAAACAAAAAAAACATGATCACCTGATTACATAAATTTCATCACTATAAATACACTTTACTCTTACGGATAAGCGTCTAACCGTATGTTTTCATACTTTCGACGCTTCGGAATTGGGAGCATTGTAGTCTTATACGAAATTGATAATACTCGTAAAACTACCACTTTTTTTTAGAGGCATATTGCGATGTAAAATCTAAGAAACCAAAAAGCTCTCTCTTGCATTCATTTTTTTTTTTTGGGGGGGGGGGCAGTGTTTGTTCATAAAATTGTAGGGTGCACATACCATGATTGCAAGCGTTGGTTGTGGCGTTAAAGCTGCAACTGCTGGATTGAACCTTCGTGCAGTTCTATTTATACGGAACAAAATGAGAGAGAGAGAGAGAGAGAGAGTGTGTGCACTTCTGGCGAGGAAAGCATGGATACTAACCCCATAACGGGAAAGTAGAATGACACTGGGCGACCTTGAGCGGTACAAGCCGTTCGTTTTTTTTTCTTTTTTTTCTTTCTTTTTGCAAATATATTCTACGATTTTTCTGTGGCGATTTTCAGGAGCTCGCGACTGTGACTCAAGATCGGAACGTGTGTTCTCGTACCACATTTTTAATTAAAAATGTAATACTTTTTGTGTTCGTATGCGGGAATATGTTGGGTTAACTTTTGAACATATGTCAAGTCGTAGACAGTTCATAATATTTGAGCGCAGCGTCATTCTTATTAAGCCTTATTATTTTTGTATTATTATATAGTAGTGCATACTGCATGTTTTTTAAGACATGTTGCCACTTACTATTTCTTGGATCAGCAGCTAGACTTTGTTTTCTTTTAATAATATTTGTAAAAAGTTTTGGCAAACATCTTTTTCATCTCTGTCCCTTCTACGTTTTGATGTTTCTTCTATACCCCAGTCTCAGGTTAATTCAACATGGTTATCTCTTTCACATCCCACTTTGTCCGCGTTACTTCACAACAAGTGTCTCCAAACCTCGTACTATGAAAGTCTTGAGACCGGCGCGCGGCTGGCCGGGGCCTTTCACGTGAAGCCAAGTTCGCGGTCCCCTTCCAGCAGACCCGAGGACGGAAAAAGTAAAGTGGGTAAAGAAACGGCGGCACGACGCGCTCCAAGTGAGCAAACTAAAATACCAGAAATAACAAGAGAAAATGCGTCCTAACACGGTTCCTCTCACGATATTATTATTTGAACATTGTCATCACCTGCCTTACTATTCTTAGTCTCCTGCTTTTTGTCTGCGTAATTATGTTAACATTCTATTGCCTTCTTATATATTTTTCACTTAGTATCCTCTGTGCCAACTAGTGCACTGTCCTATACGCTCTGATTTGTGCATGTTGAGTTTTATTGGAGGCAAGTGATGCGTAATGTCATATTTCAATAAACATTACATTTCAAATTGAATATGTGCACAATCTTGCCTTGTGGTTTCTTTAATATTTACTGTAACAAACTTTTTCGTATAAATGCCTTTATAGGTTTACTTGTTTAGTTTTTCTTCGTTCATAGTTACTCTTTTTTCCCTGCCCTCGAGGGTGCGACAAATTACTAATCCGGCCCCTTAGCCAGAAAGTTAGGATACACTTCCTTTATAAGAAAATGCCTTTCTAAGTTTTTCCCATTATTAAAGCGTCATCCAATAAGTGAGGGAAGATGTACAATTGAGAAAATACCCATTTTTAATATATGTCGCACGCAACACAAAAGCTGGTCGACAAATCAGCTGCGTTGTGATGTTAGCAAAATATGGAGGGGCATTTGAAGAAAAAGGCGAATAACTGTATTTAAGCCTGCACTTTCGTACGCTCGGGCCTTCCTTAGAAATGTTTTGTAGAATAACTTAAACATTGCATTGTCTTTTTTCTATACATACGTTACGTTCTAGCGTAAGTTTTCACTAGATCATTTTGATAACCGCTACCTTCAAGCTGAATGAACTATCTTATTCAATACATATTCATTCGTGCACTTTCTGGTGAGTTTAAATTTATAAACATGGTTGCTTTTAACAGACTGTCCTACTATTATATTACTCTCAAATCCCCCGACGCTATATATTATTTACAAAAGTGATATTGCTTCGTTTATACGTTAAGCAAAACCTATTACAAATACCTCTAATTTTAATTTTTTTTGTCATCTTCAGAGTTTAAACATACTTTTCAACTGCGTGATGTTTAGTTTCGCCATAATCTATACATTATAAATTATAGCTCTATATTACTTTCTTTTTTTGCGTAGATTGTAATGTATTGCTTTTCTTTGTCCCCGATTACAACGTTTAGATCGGATCGAATTCTAGTTGTTTTCCGAATGTACTTTTTAAACGCAAACAATTTCTCATAAAGACGTCTTTAGGAAACAAAGTTAGAGAGGCTTCCAGAACACTAATATTGCAGTGAATAAAGGTCTTAATGTCTTTACATAAAACGGATCCTATATTATTGCATTTTACACATCACCTGCGTTGTCATATACAAAAAAAAATATATTTTTAGAGGCCTTCTTAACATGCATCTTCAGGATCGTTAACAAGGTATTAGGAAAGTAAAAGAAGTAGTTTTCTCCACTAATTTTAGGTTTCATGTTTTTTTCTTTTTTATGTTCAAACTCTACCGACACTACCTTCCAGGAAAACAATAAATAAAAAGGAATGATTAAGAATAATTAAAACATTAGATTTAGTTGATTTATATCAGATTAATTTCATTTAAATAACTCTAGTTGGAAATAAGAGTGATGTTTACCATGATATGTATTTCACCAGGACAGTTTAATTTATCAATTCGTTCGAACACAGATAACAATGCGCAAGAAAGAAATCGTGTTAATCTAGAGCACAGTTCAATTAAAAGGAAACTGAGACGGTGTTGTTTGCGTCCTTTTTGTTTCCGTGTCTACGGTTTTATTACGATGGCTAGTACAGTTTAATTAATAACGTTTGATTCCTGTAGTTCCCGCCATACTAAAATGGATATACACGATTTTTTTTTTTTAGTTTTATTCTTGTATATTACTTACTACACTCGCCAGGTTAAAAGAAAATACTTTATTTTTTTTTAGGATTAATTTGGATACAACAGGACATCACTTTTCGAGTTTTCGTTTTTCTTTTGCGTTCTGAACTTGTTTCAATCTGACGTCACGTAGCTGAAGAACGGAGTAGAAGTATGTTGCCAGGAGCGCGTCTCCGACTGGTGTGTTTAGCGTCCTATGCCGCCCATACATCAAAAGTGGTCCCGAAGTGGCAACAAATGACGTCACAGAAGCCGGAGTGTCATGCTCTAGCCTGTCGCGATCCTGGTGGTTGGCCGCAGAAATGCTGGCAATAAGCACGAGCGAACGCGAGTGTCGCTGTTGTCACGGTGTCCCGGGCGTCCCAAGTTTCGGCAGCTGTAGCTTCCGTGGACTGTCACAGTGGAGAGCGACCAGCAGCAGTAGGACAGGCGTCTGCCATAGATACCACAGCTATTGGGACGCCACCAGGATCGCAACCGGCGACATTATGACGCTTCTATGACGTCATCAAGCGGAAATCGAGGGAGCACTTTTTTGGGCGCGGTAAATACACCAGTCGGAGACGCGTTCCAGGCACCATAGTAGAAGGTAGATATGAAGCTCAACGCCTTGGTTTGCTCAGAAGAGCACTTCATTTCACTCGTGTTCGGCTTTGCATAAATATTTCTTGCTTGGTGATTTTCCTCTTTAAATGCAAAAAACAAATGTAACATTGAAAGCATGAATTGATAGACAAACGGGAAATAAATATATATTCTCGAAATTATCGTTGCGGATTACATTTGATGTAAGTCATCTCAGCAAAACTGGTATGATCTAAATCAATTTAAATCGCGATTTAAATTATTTTTATTCAAGATTTAAATCGTATTAATTTTTATTTTCCGCTCTGCAATGGGGTCAGTCAAGCTTTTCGGAAATCGGTAGATCCCGGCGTGTATAGTGTTTCTATGCGTGCGTTATCGTCAACTGATTCAATTAAGCGCGAAGAGAGCGTCGGGACATTTAGTTTCTAGTTTGTGCGCTTGTGTCTGTATTGCAACTAGCATTTAGACCCCGCTTGGACATAAGATGAAACGGAGTAGAGTTCCCTCAACATAATTTGAGGCCTGAAATTCTTGTTGATGTCCTACCAAAAGAAGATCAAGAAAATAATTTCCTGCTTTGGTTTCTATATAGCGTAGACGTAAGCACTCGAGTTCATAAAGGTATATAGAACAAATGTTTGTATTTAGCTCCACACTACATAACTGTTGCATACACCGAACATACCAAAAACCTGTTGATAAAAGAAACCGACATGACTTTTGTTTCGTAACGGCTCGTGATATTAATGTTTATCACAAACAGATGCTTTATTGGTTATGCACAGCGCACGTCCTGCGTGCGCTCGACACCTTCTTTCACTTCGCCGGCTTCCGTCACCTATTTAAACTGCCCACGAACGAAAACCTCTATATTCCCCATCGCCAACGAAATGCTGATGAACTGTTACCGACCTTAATCCTGGCGGCATAGCGTCCCTGTATTCAATCCGTGTGCCGCATTTCGAAGCGACGAACCTGCAGCATCGCTTCAATGCCGATCACGTTAGAATAAAGTCAGTCACCCGTGCTTACTCTTAGGAGGAAAAAAAGAAAGAAATATATCGCAAGGTTTTTGGCTAATGTGCAAAAAGCCAGAAACATGACTTTCGCGTACGATAGTCATTGACAAGGCGAGAAAGGCAACGGTTTTCTTTCGAACGCCCGAGCCTCCAGCACGTGCTCGGTGCTTTCCTGTGTGCTTTGCTACACGCGCACGCTCGACGCTTCCGAGGCGACGAAGCGTTATCGAAGGTATCGAACGGGCGCTGCAAGCGGGGCCACTGAAACTCCTCTCTGCCGTTCACATTCCCTCAGTGACTTTCGTTCTTTTGTTTTCCACTACGCGACATACATTTATCCCCCATAGTCACTCACAGCTTAAGAATCGCAGGGCGCGGTGAAACCGGAATCATCTTGTTATCGCTCCCTCATTCAGTGAGCTTTTTTGCTGTTTTCGGGAATTTTTCAAGTGCAGGTCTTAGGAGCTCGTTTACGGGTTGAGCGGCGTCGCCGTTGCCATCTGCTTCGGCGTCGTCGTAACCGCGCGTTACATTATGGAACGTTTCCCGCTAAACTTTGCAGGGAAATTTTCTCGCTAAATTTAATGGGAAAATTTTTCCGCTAAAATTAGCGGGGAAATGTTTCTGCTAAAGAGCAACCCCGCTTCATTTTTGATATTTAGAAAACTAGGCAGCCCTCTTCAGTATCATATAGAGAGACCCCATGTCAAATATTACGATCTAATTCCATCTATATTTTTAATAAACTGGCCAGTAAACTTTCAAATGAGCCAAGTCGCCGAAATCCGCCAACTCTAGCGTTCGACGTGAGGCGCAATCGTCAGCGCAGTCAATGCGACGGAGTTGGAGCGGCCAACGTTGAGCCACTACGTCAGAGGCATGTCTACGTCATTCTCACGTTTTGTTTGTTTTTAATTCTCAGAGTGAAGTTGAATGATGACGTCATGAGTTTCTCCTCCAGGTGTTGGCTCAACGGCGTCCACGTGATCACTGTAACGCGGATGCGCTAGTTTGCGCTGCCCTGCGCGTTCATCGCATGTCCGGTTTCTCCGCTCCCCCTTTCCTCTTTCGTCTTCTCCCCTCCCCCTCTCCCTCGGACCATCACCGTCCACGCCATGCGAAGCGACCTGCCCGCGTTGCGTGTCCTGTATCTCGCCCCCACGAACGCCACAAGGCCACGTAGTTCGACGTGAAGTGGTCATAACTCTGACGACACGAGACCAGTGTTGCCTGACGCAGCCGAAGTTTCGCTTTTTGTATCAGCTGATGTTTAAAATAAAATTACACAACTAATATTCCACATTTCGCGAATCCGAACACGTAGAGCTGTTTAGTAGTTCTTTGTGAAATGAAATCACATGTAAACCTAAATTTTTTCGGAATTGAGCGGAGTCGCTCTTTAATGTTAGCGTAAACATTTTTCACTAAATTTAGCCGGAAAATTTTGCCACTAAATTTAGCGGGTTAAGTTCCCTGCTAAATTTAGCAGGAAATTGACGTCACGTGACCTCAACAACAGTTCAGTTTCCCAGCTAAATTAAGCGGGAAAATTTACTCTAAAATTCCCGCTAAGTTAAACGAACGAATTTCCCCGCTAGGACTAGAGAAAAATTTTCGCTAAATTTCTTGCTAAATTGAGGGGCTTTTTTAGCGAAAATTTTTAGCTGAATTGTAGGGGAGCGGGAGAGGAGGAGGGAAGGGTTCGGAGGGGAGGGGGCATACCCTCTCCCTCTGTACGCTCCCCTCCCCCTCCTCAGGTGCTGCGCTCTAATTCGGCATTACAGAGAATTGTAAACGTTTTTCATTTTCTTTTTATTCATTTTTTTCGTGAGTGTATAAGTGGCATCGATTAAATATTTTGGCTCACAAAATTCGCACAAAGTGAAAAATGTGTGAAAAGTTCGATAAAGCGGAACTTACGCCTTGGTATACAGTCAACACCAACAATAACGTGAGGACAACGTTCCTCACCGTTTAAAATCACTCGGCAGTTGCACTAAAATTCTTAAATGAGTCCGCCCACCTCCGGCCGCTCTGAACACTGCAGATATACGTTCTATAGATTTATTAGCTCTCTGTAAGTGAGACATCATAATAGCGTTTACGACGCCTATGTGTGCAAGAGGTCACGTATAAGGGTCCTTTTCAATTGCTTATGATTGAAGTCTAAGTCGTCGATGCGGACATGTATTTTTATGAATAGATGCCCACATTAGCTTGGAAAACCCCTAAAGTCATAGAGCATTGCCTCATCGGACCCAACATGAGCAGCGCGAAGAGGAATGAGACAGCAGTTCCCCACTATACTTTATCTCATCCTACGATGGAGTAAAGGCCAAAGCCACGGGCCGCCAGGTTCAATCCCATTCCACGCTATAAACTGACACGCTTAACATTGATTCGGGGTGGACGAATAATGCTCCGAACCCAAAAGTGCCGCATCATTTCTATAGCTTCGACGCTGCAAAGGGACTAACTCGTGGCTTCCTTTGCGGTGTAAAATTGTTGAGTCACTCAGTGTTTTTCCATTCGAGCCACTGTCCATCCATCCCCTGATCAGAAATCCGAGGCGCGTGATCCGATACGTGAATCGAAGCGAAATACCGCACATTTTCTAAGGGTCTCGTGATTGGACCTGTAGGATGAGACAAATAATGAAGGCCCCCCCCCCCCCACCTCCCCTTTGCGGCGTGTTGTCAGGCGCCTCGCCGTTCTCTAAGAAAAGCTCGTGCGTCTACTTTTCCGCACAACACGCGGAGAGCCAATGACCACAACTTACTGAGGCAGCTCAGCCAATGACGATGCCGAAACATTTTCAGACCAGAAAAAAACAGTCTGTATTGCGACATTAAGCAATGCAAGCGTGACATTTTGCATTGCTTAATATCACAACTCAGTCTGCGTTTTAGGTCCAAAGATATGTTACGGCTTCGTCAACCTCTGAGCTGCCTCCGTAAGTTGCAGTGATTCACTTTTCGAGTGTTGTGCGCGAAAGTAGACACACGGGCTTTTTACAGTGGAGCTTTAACCCTTCGTTTCATAGTGTCCACTACAGTGGACAAAGTTATTTAATTTTTATATAAAGTACTAGGCCGCATAATACCCGTATGCATGGTGTCCACTTCAGTAGACATATCTGTTTTTGATTGCTACTCATATATGGCGCCACCACTTCAATGGTGTTGACATATTCAGCATTGCAGATAGCAGCTTCTACAAATTCCATGTAAGGCAGGTGCATTCGCGCAAAAGCGTCGTAAACTGTTGAAAAAACTACGTTACCTATTGTATCAATCCCATGCCCACCGAAGCTGAGATGCTAATTTGTTCTGCAATCAAAATTCAGCTTTTAATTAAATTTATAACGGGAAACACCACTCGCTGACGAAGACACCAATAGTAGTTCAAGATCCCACTCAGCATGTTGTGTATCTAAGTTTTGAAAGGCGCATTCAATTTATCGTTTGCCTGGTAATATTTTACGGTTACAGTTCATTTCGAATGAAAATCGGGTTTTGTTTCGGTTACAGTTGCTGATAAATGTTCACTCCTAAACAGTTTTAGCTTGTGGTTGCATTTATGGTTTGAGTCCTTTGCTTCTTGCTAGTGCGTCACACCCACACCTGGATATCTGCTTCATGCCAGTGTTGTTGGGTTTATCGAAGAAAAGAAACGAAATTTGTTACTCGTTACTTGAAAATAAAGGAACGTGTTACCGTTACCGTTGCCGATAAAAAGTAAGGCATGTTACTTTTCCGTTTCCTTTTATTTATTACGAACTAACATGATTTACTCTCTTGAAAATACAAATATGCATAAGAGCCATATTTAAAAAAAAACGTTATGCTCATGCAGAAACTGAACATAATTACTTCATCTTTTCTACGGTTTCACTTGAATACTCACAAAAAAAAACTAAAAAGTTTTTAGGGCTTGCCGATTTAAAAAGGAAAAACAAAAACTGAAGCGCAATTTCTTCAGGTCTTGGGAAGAAGATATAACCAGTAACGTAAATACGTTATCCGTTACCTTTAATAAGTAACTAAGAAAGTTACCCGTTACTGTTTTGAAAAAAATGTTAGGAGTACGTCATTGTGTTAGCGGAAAATGTAAAGCATTACCTGTAACGCCGTTACTTGTAACGCGTTACCGCCAACACTGCCTGCAGCCCGTCGTTGAACACGATATTCCGTCCTCGCGTGTTTATATTTTAATGCATGGAGTGCTTTTAAGGGAAACCCTAATCCCCGTAATTTTTCCTTCCGTCCGTCGGTCCGTTCTTCCGAGGATTTCCCCCTGAATTTAACGAGGAAATGGAGTCACCTAAACACCAATGTAGTTTTCCTTAGGTTTACCGAGAAAATTGATGTCACGTGACCTATACATCAATTACGTTTTCCCACTCAATTTAGCGGTAGAATTGTCGTCACGTAGCCCATGAAACAATTTAGTTTTCTCGATGAATTTAAAGGGTAAGTTTATAAAAATACAGGTTCTATTTCAATCTCGATACGACCGGTCAATATCTCAAAAACCAATTGAAAGGATCGCGCCTCGAATGCTGCATTTAATGAACAATGGGACTTTGGATACAAAGGTCGTGGCCGATTTGCTTTCGCAGTTCCGAACAAGTGATAATTACTGGAGGCAAGGTCGGGCAGTAGACATGCGCGTTCAAACGTCCAAACATTCCTACGACGCTTTGGAAAGGATATGCAAACATGGCCATGTGCCAGCGAATTGCGATATTTCGTAAACGTAAGCTATGCCATGACGGGCTGGCGCTTTCTTATATTTTGCCATTGAATATTTGGTCGTGCATGTTGGCGGCCGCACATGGCCCCAGTAATTATCACACGTTCGTGGGTACAAAAAATAAAAAAAGCTGCGCATGAGCTCATTTCGCAGTTATTGATGGGCTGGAGGCCAGTAGTCCACGTGTCTTTCTCACACACTATAGCCAGCTTGAGCAGGGTGGTGAATTGCGCCGTGCACCTGATTATCGCTCCATGGCCATTGATATTTCGGCATCAGCCTAAAGAAAACCGGGGAATTAATCACGAACCAAGAAGCGAACTCGTAATAATCCACGCCCTACGCCTTTATGACACTGTCAGTGACTCTACGCAAAAGTGATTGTGGCAGGGCGTAAAAAGGTGCCAAATCCAATAATGCAAGTGCTGTTCGGTCCAGAGGAAACATGCCGACATTGTGGACATATCCCCCTACCTCTGACTTGCAGGAAAGTGCAGCTAAATGATAATGTGTAAATCACACTTTTACGCACCTCCTGAAGGCTGACGAGAATCCTGTGGCAAATTCATAGCCGCGTTTTGGGAAGTAAAACGGACGGCGGGGTGGCGAGCATCGAGCTTGTCCTATGTGAGGTACGCCAAGAAATCTGGAATAACCAGGCGCCAGTAACAATAAAAATATGTGCAACGGCCGGGAATCGAACCCGTGCCAGTATTCTACTACTGGACCACAAACGCTTCGTTTTCGAGCCACAGGCAATTCATTTGAACCATTAGCTTTCAGGTGGCCTCGATTATAACCTATTTGCTCCGTTTTCCTTTTTGCAAAGGAAGACAAATGAGCTTGCAGCCGTATAAGTGCAGCTATAAAAATAGCCGTATAATATTGGTGCATATAAACACTTCGTCGTCTTCGGCATTTCGCGGTATCCAGCACATATACAATCTCGACACAATAGCGTTTGGAATGATTCAGTAAATAGGCTTATTTGTTCAAAATACAAGAATTCTCAGACATAGGCAACCTCAGAGACCAAGCATGGTTCATTTGAATAGTACGTGCATAGAGCACGTCGCGTTGTACAACTTTTGAGGTAGCACTTTTTTGAATTTAAAATTATGCCGAATTATACTTACATCTAAATTGTATTTATGAACTTCAACTAAGTCCAGGAGAGTCATAAACGAGATAAAAACACACATGCGTTTAATAAAGTTGTGCAAATAGCATTGAACCTATTTAGTTTTTGTTACGTTGGAGTGTCCTGGAAGAATAAAACATTGCTCTCTCACTCTTTCATGCTTTAAAGGGATACTTCAACAAAATTTGAAATATTCCCGTCGTTTTCAAAAATAGGTTGAATATGATCCACAATATCCGTAAATGACGATCACACGTTTGTATTTTGATCCTGGTGGCTGTATTTTGCGTTATAAACGGCCCACTCTGGCAAGCGCTCGGAGAAGGCCCAGCTTAGAGCACGTGACATCCAACGCAATCGTGACGTAGGTCGTCTCAAGACGAGCAAAGCTACGGCGAGGCTGACGTCGAGAGGATGGCCTAGTCGTTCCAGCCACCGAAGTGGCTGCTTTTGTACGAATTTTGAGTGACGGGTTAATCTTCTATAATCTTGTAGGGGGACAATAGCGACTTCTGCGACACACAAAGGGATTCTCGGGAAGAGGGGAGTTCCTTCTTCCCCCTTCTCTCGTCGTGGCCGGAGGCGAGACGAGCTCCGTCACTAGCTGTCAAGGTTCCTAGACGAGCATTACAAACGAGGCGTTAGCGACATCCACCAGGTGCTCTTTGCTAATCGGTTAATTCGTTTTAAAATTCCCTTTCGATACTTTTTTAACAAGATATTGGTATTTTCCATGTGATACTGCTCTTTTGAACACAAATGGACCAAAAAATGAGCGCCGAAATTTCGTTGTAGTATTTCTTTAAGCTATGAATGTTTACTAAGAGCTTTGGCAAAAGTGAAGCTTTCACATTTCGTTCGAGTTTAGTGAAACTTGAAAAAATATCATCCTTATAGGTTGTATAAAAAATGTTAAAGTTTTGAATTGCGCTCGATCCCGAAAGCTTGTTTTTAGCATTGCGTGTCTTGAAAGACGAGGAAGTCTAGCTAATGGAGGACTGTCGTGTATTTGCAACGATTAATAATTTAATTCCCGTAGGAGAGAAAAACGGTTATAAGCGTCGCTAGATGTGCCTGCCTGTTACAGGCCCACACGTGTTATAACTCTCTCCTGGAAAAAATACATTCCGGCTAAATTAAACAAAACCACTGATGTCAACTACTGTTCCAAAAGTGATTTTAAATGAAAAGATAGGTTGAAGCGAACACAACTTTTGGTGAAACACACCAAACCTATCATCGGATTTCCAAAAAATATGACTTGATGACCTCCTTTGGTACCTGTTTGATCTGCCATTGTATAAATAATGGCAAAAGGAAATTGCGTCGGCCGGGAATCGAACCCGGGCCACCCGCGTAACAGGCGAGTGGCCCGGGTTCTACCGACGCGGCATACGCCGTAAATCCGCAACCAATTGCACGGCGAAACGTTACTCCTTTTAGAAGCTGACCTCGTGTTGTGATTAAAGCAGGTTTGCTCCGTTTTCCTTTCAGTACGCTTACTTACAACCAGGTCGAGATGTTCTCATTATGACGTGGTGGTGAAAACGATTCCAGATGTGCCTGGAGTCTTCAACGCTGTAAGAATTAGCGCGATTAATATGTTCTTGAGAAGAAAACAGTCAAATCCTTTTCATACCCAAATGAAAAAAAAAGTAATTATAATTGGTCGCAGGTGTACTTGGCTCTGCAAAATCTGAGGAAGGACAAAGCTTGATCGTTTTCCTTTCCCTTCTTTTTGCACTATGCACGCAAATGGCTCAAAACGCTTATCTTCACTTTGAATAGAAGTAGGTTTTACTCATAAAAGAATCGCCTATTTTGCATTTTTTACTCCCGAATATTTTCTTTATACCTTCGCAAAGTCAATGACTTACCAAACCCCCAAATGTGCCATAAACTAAAGCAGTGGCATATTGCGAAAACAAATGATATGAGTTATTTAAAGTAGACTACACTTTATTTTACCATAAGCTAAAACGCAGTCAATGATTGTATAATCAATGCTGGCATAAAAACGGCAGGTTCGGCAAGTCCCAAACATCTGCTTATCTCTCCGTGGTCAATAATGTTGAAGAACCAGCCGATAAATGACGCCGAAAGGCGAATCACGAAGGTGAAAACCAGATTACTATAAGTCATGCCCCGCGTTTCGTAACATGTCCGTGGCTATTGTATTAATCGTTTCGCATGAAGTCCGTCCAAGGCAATAGCTCCGATTGGACGGAGATAAATGTCAAAAGTGCAACGTCATGACACTCGTTCACTTTGTTCGTGTGTTATCGTTAAAACCGCGCGCAATAAAATCTACCACGGCCAAAAAAATACGCAGTATCACGACGCTTCTACTGTGCGTGATTGGCGTAGCTACTGTTGGCAACGGTACTGCAAAGAAGGCGAACGCCCTTTCAGGATAGACTGCTGGCGCTGATGGATTGACTCCAGCGAATCGGAACAATGGCTGCGGTCGGATTTACGAATACCGGAGTACATCAGGCCTGAAGACAGGCCACTCTCTGATTTTCACCTCAGCACTAAAAAAACCGTAACGAATGACCTCACATGTTCGAAAGAGGCAGAAATAAATTGCGTCGGCCGGGAATCGAACCCGGGCCACCCGCGCGGCAGGCGAGTATTCTACCACTGAGCCACCGACGCTGTATTCGTAACGAATCCGCGACCCAGGGCAGCGCCAAAGGTTACTCCGTTTTCAAGGTGATCTCTTCGTGAGGTTCGAACAGGTTTGCTCATTTTCCCTTTCGCCACGGTTGCGTACAACCAGGCTGCTATGCTCTTGTTATGATGAGGCGGTGGAATGTGTTTTGAGAAATGCAGGGAGTTTTGAGCGCTGTGACAATGAACGCAGTCATACGGTTTATGAATAAGCGCCAGGCAGATGGCTTTCCATGATCAAGTAATGAAATATTATTTATAATTGGTCATTGTGAAAGTTTTCTCATCAAAAACTGATAAAGAGCGAAAAATTACCTTTAACGTTCGCCTACCACAGCATATTTTTGGCAACAATTAAGAGCACGAATCGTCCACGACGCTTTTTCTCCATTTTGATGACGAGTCGGCTAGACTAAAAAAATAGTTACTTATTCCTAATTCTTGTGTTTATATTTATTTTTGATATCTTCACAAAGCAAGTGTCCTACCGAAGCTCAAAATTGCTGTGAATCAACGAAACTTCACATTGCAAGGGAAGAATAAGTTTTGTGACTTCTTTGATGTGGTCTATATTTCGTTTAAGAAACTGCCAAAGCAAAGTCGAAAACAACAGTTACTGACAAGTTAAGAAAGAAAGGGTTAAGCAATACGAACGTCTCAGAAAGCATCATGATCCATGAAGCCTGAACATGATACCCATGTGTTTCCTAAGCTGCCAGTAGCTGTAGTAGACAAACAGACACGCCTTCACTGTTCACTGAGCTTGATTTGCTTAGCCGATGACATATAAAGGTGACGGTCTAGATGACTTGCGATTTTAAGTTTACTTTGTAGACCTCATCTCGTCGCATCTGCTGCGCTCCGACTAAAGATGCAACGATCCAAGTTTAGAATACGTTTAGGCAATTTTATTCCTTGCTCCTAGAAAACATACAACTACATATAATATTTTTCCAGAATTAAAAGACAAGTATGCATTTTCAAGAAGAAAACACGGGCAACAATACATGCCACTAAAAATGAAGGTTGAGTATTACATGTTGTAAGCTATGAGATACAGCAAACGGCTTAATTTTCATGAGTACGTAATTTTTGTGAAATTTGCGAGTTGAAAAACATTGAGATTATCGATCGTGAAAATGTATCATCACACGCTAACGATCTTAACTCATGTTCCAACCACAATCTAAAAAAATCCCATGCGCCTGCTTTCCCGCACGACACTCGGATAGCCAATCACCGCAACTTACGGAGGCAGCTCAGCGAATGAAGATACCCAAACATATGTTTAGGCCAAAAACAAAGTCTGAGTTGTGACACCAAGCAACGCAAAATGTCACGATTGCATTGCCTAATGTCACAACTCACAGTGCGTTTTTTGGTCTAAACATATGTTTTGGCGTCGTCATTCGCTGAGCTGCCTCCGTAAGTTCGGTGATTGGCTATCCGAGCGTCGTGCGGGAAAGTAAACGCACGGACTTTTTTTAGAGAGCTATGGAATTGTGCCCGAGATGGAAAAAATAAAGGTACTATTATATTTTCCTAAATCCCACAGCTATCAAATTTCGGGAAATATGGAGCATGTAAAGATAAAATAAGGTGCGGTATACATTTTTCTCGAATATTTCATCGATTCACAGATTAACGAAGTTTGCAGAGGTTGTCACCGATACATTGAAAATAATATTTAAGGCAACAAGGCCAGACTGGACACTTTAGTTGATGGAAAAAGAGGCGGAAAATTTGACATAACTTATGTACCAAATTTTATATTTTTCCTTTTAAACGCATATGGTTTAACTATTTTGAGAAGTTTAGTTTATGTGTGTCCTATGTTTTATTCAATATATTTATTAGTTTTATACGTTTATCATGTTTCTTATTCTTTGTAGGTGTTTGTTCTTCATTATGCCTTTACCTCTTCCCCAGCACGACGAAAAAATCCAGCATCATTAAGCTTAGTTCACCTCTTTCTCTTGAATAAAACAATTTTTTCTATGATTCAGTATTCATAAAAGTTAATATATTCCTTTGCACACCTTTCAATTCGTCTTCAAGATTTAACTCACATGGGGTGCGCTAGTGTGAAATTAGGGTTTTGTTTCGTTTTGTCTATCTCGAAGATACCAATTAGGGTTTGGTACTTCTATCTGTTTTTTCCCCGTTTAAAAAAAGGCGATAGACCTACAGACGTAGGTCGATATTATTTTCGAAATTCGGAATTAACAAAAAATGATCAGCATCCTTGAGCGGTATAGTGAGCGTGCGGCACCTAAAGGGGCCGCGCCCATTCAGCTGATGTGCACGCCAAACGACCCTGTTGTGCGCCGCACCATGTCGCCTCTGTCTTTTCGCACGCTTTTCATTATCACTTCGCAGGCAATCAGATTGCGGCGTTACATTACGAACGCCGAAGACGTGTACACGAGCCAACAGTCCAAGTAGTGTACTATCCTCGCTATATTATCATATTTACTTGTCTGCTATAATTCTTCATTTGTAGGTTTTGTCTGTCCCAATGAGCGTCATGGCAAAATATGCACATTAAGCGTGGCTTCAGAGGTATCTCTGTTTCTTGCACACGTGCTACCTCTTTTGCTTTTAGTGCGAATAAAACGATTATACGTAATTGCCAGGCCGGCCTCGCCCTGCGGTAGATATTTTGTGGAAATATGACCAATTGATTCCTGCGCGATTTCATGTATTTTGAAGAAAGCAAAGGCCCGAGATTGGTTGTGTTGGAGTACCAATGTTATATAATACATAGCTCAATAATGTTCGCGCCAAAAAGTGAGCGCCGTTTTTTCGTTTCTTTTGGGATAGAAACGCTGCCATCAAACCTTCTAGTCTGATATGAATTGCTCATGGGGAGCCCCACTTAAGCAGTAAAATTCGGTGCCACTCTCTGTCCTTCAGAAGTAAAACATAGAAGCGCCATTAACTTGCCTGCGCCCACAGTGTAGCTCTGTCACTGCAATAAGCTTCTTAGCGCGAAGGTCGACAACGAAGGTTCTTTTCATTTTACATTAAAAACTCATTGCCGTGAAATTTACCACCTGGGTTAATGCTCAAATTTAGTACTTCGCACCCTGATTAGGTTTCGTGAACGCAGGCCCGATCCCGACACGACCGATAAGTATTCCAGCCCGAACATGGCCTGACTGTCTTGCTAGTGACATTTGTTAAAAGGATGTACGTCATTCTTGGGCACGGAAGTGACCATCACTTAAGCACTTCCCAAAAAAAACGCGAGCGTTGAAGATCAAACCCAGTACTCGTTCGTTGTAAATCTAACGCTGAACAGTAAGGAACGAAGTCGTTAGTTTATAGCAAGCTAGTCGTGGTCTAGAAGATAATTGGCGCTCGAGCGGAAGAAAGTGATCCCGTATTTAGGTCTTAAACTGATATTCAGAGACACAAGACCCATTCTGCGTTAGTACGCACTAGCATACCGAATCTCTAATTTGGAGAACCTAAACTTGAATTCCGGAGACGCCAAAAATATTTTGACTTTTCACTATTTCGTATTCGTTATTTCGTTCAATCAGTACTGTTCACTAATCTACACAATTTAGACTAAGTTCTACCTTCTATGTACATGCCAAGATTCACTGGAAACCAAATTCTCTCCCGCTTAGAATTATACTCCGTTTCAAGAAAAATGTTAACGAAAATATTTGATATGCACTCAGAAGCCTTGTTTATAATTACCGTGTGAATATAAAAAGAAGGCATCATGCATTTACGGAATTTCATCACCAATTCAAGTAAATGAAACGGCACACAGTAATTAGTTCACAACTTTACGACGGCAGTTTCTACGTTTTAAGTTGAACTCGCTTTCCGCTGCTTTCTGCTTGCTCAAGTACGTTATAAGTTAGCATATACAGCACTTCCTAAAATCACATCTTTAGATTTAGCAAGCTCGGGTGGTCGGATCCCGGGATCTCAATCTTGGCCCGTCCCGATCCTGACCTGAAATTAGGTTGTACTGGCTTAGGTATTGGCTAGAGCCCGGCACGAAACTAGGTTCGGTTTCGGGGTTTTGGGCTTGCTCGATACCCTTCGGACCTCTACTTCGTGGAACACTAGGAGGCTTAATTTTTCAAGACACAGATTCGATTCTGAGAAATCAAAATACAAGCAATTGCTCCCGGGTCACGGTGTGCCCATGTTGCTACAGGACGGTGCCAACCAATCGATCATGGTGCTTCTTTAGCTGCCCGTCGTAACGAGAAAGTTAGGTCAATGCGATAAACGTTAAGATTATGGTTGTGTTGAATAGTATCAGCATTACACCCTTTTACACTGTTAAATAAAGGTGTAACGAGGAACACGTAACACCTTTGATCAAAATTCACTTTCCTGTAGGGTGTACGGAGGGTGCATAATAATAATAATAATAATAATAACTTTATTGCACATATGAAAGGTGTTAGAGGCATTTGCATCATAGTTGGACCTTGGGTGTTCAAAAAATCCCATAAAAAGGATGTAATGAATCTATTCGCTTAAACAATACCTCTTCACAATTATGGATGTGAAAACCTTTAAGATGTACCACCGTGAACAGTGAACCGTGCCGTGAACAGTGTTTATTCAAGGTTTCTCTAACAACACGTTGAGAAACTATTTCAGTGATTGTTTTGTCCTCTACGTGTTTTCTTTGCATAAATATTCTACTGTGAACATAGTAATTACCTTCGCAATAGTAGATGTTCTGCCTTATTTGTTGGTAGATATATCAACGAGTCAACACGTTTCAAATATTGCACCCTGGCCGTTTCGATTGGAGTCGTTCCGTTCAACAACACAATTTTTGGTAACAACTTTCGATCATTAATACTGCAGTCGTTGAGATGAGGAAGGCAGGACACAATTCTCTGACATCCTATCTGAAGACACTATTCATTAAAAAGCCGTAATTATAATTACAATTTTTCGCAACTGCAAGGAGCTGATATTAGGAAAGGGGATCATTTTTATTATAAAAGATCATCAAGTGTTCATCTGAAGTTCGTGGCTGGTCACCCCGATCTAAGTATAAAACAAATGATGGAGCTAAATGGTATGTTTGGGCTAGTAGGTTGTTGAGTGTGTTGATATAAAACAGCGCGACAAGACAAGGACAAAGTAAAGACGAGACAGGCGACAGCGCTGCCGCCTGTCTCGTCTTTTCTTTGTCCTTGTCTTGTCGCGCTCTTTGAAACCATGATGAAATGATGGAGGTGGATGAGAAAATCAAGCTACTGCTAATGCACTTCCTGAAACTGTCGGCACACCCCGGTACAATTGTGTCCTGCCTTCCTCATCTGTGTTCTCTTGTCCTCCACTTAATTTTCTTGTGTCAGTTTATTTCTTTGTAATTTTTTTATTATAAACCGGCGCAACGACGAACATGGGTACACCAACACACATTTTGTGCTCGGTAAAATTAAAACGGTGGATTCGCAACTTATTTTGTGGTGAAAGCAATCCACTTTGTAAACTCAAAATCAAATATCAGTTCTTGTTTGTAAACCACGTGACGGTTACCGCTTCAAAACTGACAGTGCAATTTGAAAACAGTCCAGCTGCTGGTCTTATTGCAAAAACTTTAAAGCTTCGCGAGATTATTCTCCAGGGGATTATGCAACCAGTCTCATTGGCTACTGTGCGAGCATTACAGTTAAAATCTAAGAGCATTGCACATTTCTATTGACTTGTATTCAAGGGATTCACGTACACGGCGTGTAACAGAAATCTTCAGCACGTACCGTGCTAATGCGTGATATCTCTGAAGTGGTGAACTATTGGTATGAGGAAAGCGTTAAAATAACACCACCTTCCCGCGTCCACAGAACGTGATGAGCATTTGGATACCCACCTGGCTCAAGCGATCTTGCCGGCTAAAGTTACATGTAAGGTAATAACAAAATTCTTCGTCTCGAGCCACACCCGTATTATAATTTATCGAAGTCCGTAGTTCTTGGGATTTAAGTTTACATGTCTATATTTGATAAAACTGCTAGAAGTAATCAGTATAAAAGATATAAAAAAATTATTTCATGTCCACGGTTTCGCGTACTTTGTATTTTACTTAGGATCATTTCTTGACATCTTGTTGGCGACAGTAAATAAAGTTTCAGTAAAACCTTTATGGCTCCTAAATGGGTTCCTTTACTATTTTTCTGACCTTTACCCATGCGGCGTTTGCGAACTTGACTTAAAATGTAATGCAAACATATTTAATGCGTTCCTTCTTATTAACGGAACAATCATGTTATATTAATTTTTATTTGTTTCTATAAATGTAATAAACAAACATTATAATCTTTCATTCGCCATTGAAATCCTAATGTGCGCGTACCATATAGACATGGTATATAGAAATATTCAATATCCCCAAGGAAATACTGCTAAAATGTATTTTATTAAAATGCACTAGCATATCGTATTTCATTACATTGGGCAGTGAATTGAAAATTCATGTATAATATTCATGCTGCACTGACTTGTACTGCATTCCAATAATTATCAAGTTAAAACACTCTTAACTTAGTTTATAGTTTAAAATCGATTTCAAGCTTTCTATCAATACACATATCTGCACTTTCGAACGTCTCAAGCTTAGCTTATTCGATATGATTCTCCTCTATGTACGAGAATACGCACAGTTCGCTCTCGCCTGGTACTGGTGTTTTTTAGTGTCCAGTTGTAAAGGGAGCGCATTTCGTCGGCTAGGTATTGGGGACCAGAGAGTACCACGACGGTATTCCTCGGAGCGCGAGAGATGTCTTCGCGCTCCAAGAAGTCACGTCGAAAAACAAGATGGCTGCGCCGACCAGAAATGTTGTCGAGACGAAGGATGCTCCCGGACCGCAGCCCCTTTGTAGTTGAATAATGCTATAATCCGGCAGGTAAAAACGATTGAATTTGAAAGCCAAGACAGCAGTTAGCGTTCCCGGAAACTTTTGTTCGAGCATCTGAGCTTAAAACAAATCATCTACCAAATAGTAGCGTTCCGATACCAAAGTGAGAGAAAGCTGTTTCGATAAGAAGATATTGCGACCGCAGAATTTCTTAGAATGCTTAGTGCAGCGAGTAAAGATACCTCCATTGGAGAGTCGAAACATCAGTTAAAGTTGTTGAAAACATCGTTTCGTACATCCCGCCTGAAAAAGGATTGGCGTTGGTCAGTATTGACCTAGCACATCGACGGGCTTCGTCTCACGCTGCAAGACAGAACCACGAAACATCTGACTAATTTTACAGTTTCCTGCGTCCACGAGCGGGTCTATCAATGTCGTATTTGATTTGAATATCAACAGCATGCGTGGTCAATAAATAGATCGGTTAAGGTAACTTTCCGCATATGTGCTCGAAACAAGTCTTCAACCCTTTAAAGTATATTAAAAAATTCGTAGAAACTTTCTAAAGACGCCGCCTTTTCTTATTTACGCCCTGCCGCTCCACATAGGCCTTCATTAATTTCTTCGAAACAATTTCGAATTCTGCCACCGGTATGCTCGAGATATTTGTTTAATCATAGCCGTGCTGTCGGAAGTGGCTGAAGCAGCTCGTCAATAGTTTCGGTGTGTCGCTCTCCTGTACGCTGTGCTCCGTTTAGTTGCTGCGCTGTGAGTATGAAACTCAGAGCGTCGAAGTAGGAGTAAAGGAGTGTGACTGGCGCTCAGTGGTGTACGATGTGCAGCAAGGCGGCAGTGAAAATCTAGTTCTTCTGCGTTCGATGGTGAGAAGACTACAACGGACGGGCCGACATTTGTTTGTGACTGTGATGTCATAAATCGGCATGAGAAGTAGCTTGTTCATTTAACGCCGGTGGACACACTAAGCTTAACAGATGAAACAACAGATCGAAGAGCTCGTAACTGATTTACCGGGTTTTGTGGACACTCAAGTAAATTTTAAGATTTCGTAAAAGTGTGTTCAAAGATTTTTGTTTCAGGATTAAGGGAGGTACGACTATAATTCTTGGTGGCTTGTGTCACATGGCGGTACGCGTTATGACACGTGGGTGATGCTTGCACGATTTTGCTCTGAGGGGAAATTGTGGTGTATTAACCATATTATAATTGCTGGTTGTGCCGTAAGGACGACCGATATCGCATTGCATGACCGCTGTTGCATTACGCTCACTGTCAAAAATGCAGAGTTTACAGATATTTCCAAAACTTGGCGTTCGTTCCGTTCTGCGAAGACCGATGCGCATATACAATAGGTCGTTTCTTTATTTTGTTTCTTTCAACACGCCGTTACGTTGAAAAGTTTAGCCTATCAGAGACGTCATTTCATCAAGTTCCAAATGTACAGTTTGCTCAATCATTCTTCACAAGCTGCAGATATCTGTTTTTATCGATCACCGATGTCAACAAGTTACATCTCCGTGACTGGTCCGACAGTGTCATAGAGCTCCGAGTTCAACAGTCTGCACTCCGAGAAATGTCTACGTGTCTACTTACCCGCAAAACACTCGAAGGGACAATCTCCGCGATCTAAAAAATCAGCTCAGCGAATGCTGAGGCGGAACATCTGTTTAGACCTTAAAATTAAGTCTGCGCTGTGGCATTACGCAATCCTAGCATGACCCTTTGCACTGCATAATGCCATAGCGCAGGCTTCATTATTAGGTCTAAACGGATGTTCCGCCTCATGATTCGCTGAAGCTGATGTCCTAGATTGCAATGATTGGCTCTTTGAGTGTTTCGTGGGTACGTAGACGTGCAAGCATCTTTAAGAGTGAAGGTTGGCAGCAAATGATCCGGAGTTACTCTGGCGGCGTGGAAGATGTGTTCCAGTGAATCAAGTTCAGAGGAAAAATGCGACAACCCGAATTTGCCTTAAAAAATTCAGTCACTACATACATAGATGCTGTAAGGTTGGTTTGCCATAGTACGGGGATACATGTCCACGCTCCAGATGAAAAAAATTGGCAGTGGATTAGGACGGCTAGCCTGTCGTTCTTGGCGTCTATCACGCAATAGGAATTCGGATTCGCAAACAAGCCAGAACAATGCGATCATTTAGACTGAAACGGGCATGGGTGGGGAGTGAGGTAATGATCCCTGCCTTTTTCAGATCCGTATTTCGCTTCACGTGCTTCGAGCCACATGAATGCGATTCTGTTGAACACAAGATATCTTATATTACAAAAAAACATGTGTCACTTTTTTAAATAAAATTTCAGAAAGTCGTTTTTTATGTACAAATACGGCACTCAGGGGTATTGTGAGATAGTTTGTTCACGTACGTCATTCACAAGTTATGTATTAGTGTCGCACATTTAAAAATACTTTGCGTCCAATTTAATGGGCCTTAAGTGGCATTAAGAAGAAAACCTACTAATTTAGTTTCGTTGACAAACAGATTGAGGATTCGCTTGCTCATGCATGTTTCACCGCTGAACACACATGAGATATGTCTGAGTCCTAAAGGTCAGAAAATAGTCCCTTCACACTAGCCCTTAGTTATATCCATTTACTGAATTATTCTCATATTTAACTTACACATTTCCCTTCCCCTTACGACGAACGGTGTCCTCCGACTTCTCCTCCAATCCACAAGAGGTCCGCGAAACAACAAACGTTGAGAACCACTGTTCTATACCAACCAACTTTTGTCTCCAAGGTAATTAGAGTCATCACGTTTGTTCGTCGCATTTTCAGTCCTACAGAAAGAAATGCACTGATAAAAAACACTAAAACATTAGGCTATTTTAGTTAAAAAAATCGTCATGCAAGGCCAAATATTAAAATCCTATTTTCACATTTTTACTGCAAAATACCCTTACTGTACTTTATTGATTGACTTCAGAGTAATATAAATATTAAATGTGCACGTCGCTCAGGCGCTTACTTGCTCGTCCACTTAACGGAGATAACGGTTAGATTGGTTACAACAATGCACATGTAGAACATTTCGTTCTCCTCCAAGTTTGGGACAGTTTCAAGTAGTAAAACAAAATAAAAATATATATTTCTGCGTTTGAACAAATAACCATTGGCCATAACACTAGTAGAGTCACTTTACGTATGGAGCAGGATTTCATTTAAAATTCTTCAGCAGTGAAATCCCAAAGCCCAGAAGTTTGTTCAAATAATTTATTTCCTCAATTGCATTCAATAGCGGAGACCCGGCAGGCTTGCTAAATAACTTGACAATGTAACGTGGCATCTTGTTTCTGAAACGTCAAGAAAAAACAACACATCAGTTAATATACTGATTCTAAAATTGTTATGGTAAAAAAATAATGAGGAAGGAGAAGAAGCATCTCCAGGATGGAGAAATACTTACACTTCTTCTTGCGGAGAAGGGCGGTGTAGTCGGAATATCCTCCAAGACCGTAACCGTAGTTCAAGCCGTAGCTGGCAAGACCATGCCCATAGCCGAAGTGGCCAAGACCGTAGCCAAGGTGTCCGACACCGTAGCCGTAACCGAAGGCTGGGGCGTGAGCAACAGTGGCGACAGTTGGAGCGTGAGCAACGGTCGTCACAGCTGGAGCAGTGTGGTAGGTGGCGACAGCTGGAGCGGCGTGGTAAGAAGTGGCGACGGTGCGGGTGACGGCTGGGACAGCAGCCACGGTTGCGACTGGAGCGACGGCGTAGGTAGCAACCTTGGTCACAGCTGGAGCGGCGTAGGTGGCGAAAGCTGGGGCAGCGAGGGCGGCCACCTTGGTGACAGCTGGAGCGGCGTAGGTGGCGACCCTGGTCACAGCTGGGGCAGCAACGTAACTAGCGACGGCTGGAGCGGTGTAGGTGGTGACAGCTGGAGCAGCGTGGTAGGAGGTGGCAACGGTACGGGTGACGGCTGGAACGGCAGCCACAGTGGCCACCGGGGTAGCAGCGTAAGTAGCAACCCGGGTGACGGCTGGGGCAGCAGCGTAGGTGGCGACGGCTGGAGCGGCGTGGTAGGACGCAACCCTAGTGACAGCTGGGGCGGCGAGGGCGTAGCTGGCGGGGGCGTAGCCGTAGCCAGCGAGACCGGCGTAGCCGAGGCCGTGACCAAAACCAGCGTAACCGAGGGCGTGACCGTAGCCCAAACCATAGCCGTAGCCAAGACCGCCGTTAACGAAGCCGGCGAAGGCGCTGGTGGCCAAAGCCAGGACAAGACAAGCCCGGAACTGCATAAGAAAGAAACAAAACAAAAATACGCATGATAACCTCATTACATAAATATCATCAGTATAAATACACTTTACACTCATGGATAAGCCCCTAACCATATGTTTTTATACTTTAAATGGTTCAGCACTTGGACGCATTGTAGTTCTCTACGAAATTCATAATATTCGTAAAACTACTACGATTTCTCTGGGCATATTTCAATGTAAAGGCTAAGAAAGCAGTAGCCTCTTTCTACCATTTTCGGGGTCAGTATTCGTCTATAAAAATGTAGCCAGCTCATACCATGATTGCAAGCGTTGGTTGTGGCGTTAAAGTAGCAACTGCTGAATAGATCCTCCGTTGAGTTCTTTTTATACGGAGCAAAATGGAAGAGAGAGAGGAGGAGTGTGCACTTCTGGCGAGGAAAATATCGATGCCAACCAACTAACGGGAAAGTGGAATGACAAGGTTGACCTTGAATAATACAAGGTTTTCTCTCTTTTTTATTTTTTTTTAGAAAAAATATTTTAGGATTTTTTTGGTAGGTTTTGAGAAGCCCGACATTGCGTGACTCAAGATCGCAACGTGTGTTCTCGTACCGCACATTTTTATTTCGTTTGAGGGAATATGTTGGCCTAACTTTTGAACATATGTTATATCGTACACAGTTCATAATTGTCAAGCCCAGATCATTCTTATTAAGCATAAATTACGTTTATATTATTATATGATGCATACCACATGTTTTTTTAAAGTCTTCTTGCTGCCGAGTATTAGTTGCAGCAACAGGCCTTTTTTTTCCTAGCAATATTTGTATATAGCTTTTGCAAACAGCACGTAAAGAAATTGCGGCGCGTCACGCTCCAAATGCGCAAACTACACTCTAAGAAATGCCTGCGTTTCTACTTACCCGCAAAACACTCAAAGAGCCTGTCTCTGCGATCTACGAAATCAGCTCAGCGAAGGATGAGGCGGAACATCTGTTTAGACCTCAATATGAAATCTGCGCGGTGGCATTACGCAATGCAAGCATGGCGCTTTGCATTGCGTAGTGCCACAGCGCAGACTTCATTTTTAGGTCTAAACGGCAGTTCCACCTCATCATTCGCTGAGCTGATTCCGTAGATCGCAGAGATTGGCACTTCGAGTGTTTTACAGATAAGTAGACACGCAGGCATTTCTTAGAGTGTAATATAGCAGGAATAACAAGAGAAACTGCATCCTAATACGGGTTCTCCCACATTATTATTACTTGAACAATATCATCACCAGCCTACTATTCTTAGTCCCCTGCTTTATGTATGCGTAGTTATATTAAAATTCTATAGCGCTCTTATATATTTTGCGCTTAGTATCCTCTGTTCCAACTATTGCACACAGTCCTACACGCTTTGATTCATGCGTTGTGAGTTTTATTGGTCACAAATGCTGTGTAATGTCATACTTAAGTAAATAATACATTTCTAATAGAAGTATACGTATAACTCTGCTTTATGTTTTTTCTTTAATTATCACTCTGACATAAACTTACCTGCTTAAACGCTTATTCAGGTTTATATGTTAAACTTTTCTTCGTTCATAATTACTTTTTTCTCGGCCCTCGAGGCTGCGAAACATTACTAATCTGGCCCCTTAGCCAAAATGTTTGGAGAAACTTGCTTTATAATAAAATGACATTGTACGTTTTTCCCATTATTAAAGCGTCATCGAGTAAGTAACCGAAGCAGCACGGAATTGGGCGAGGCATTGGCCAATGGCTGATGGTGGGCTCTTGGCCAATGGCCAAAGAGTGGCCATTCATTGGCCAATGCTTGGCTGATGGCTGATGGTCAGTGGCCAATGGCCAATGGCCAGAGAAGGGCCAGTCATCAGCCAATGGCTGGGCACTGTCTGGCTTCTGGCTAATCGACTATTTCCAGCCATGGAACTACGATTTGCCAAATCTGTGCTGTTTGGGAAGCCATGAAGCACCATTGAGAAAACACCAATTTCTAACATATGTCGCACGGAACACAGGATCACAAATGAGCTGTGCTGCGATATAGCCAAAATGTGGGGGCATTTGAAAAATAGGTGACTAACTGTATTAAATCCTGAATTATCTTACGCTCATGGTTTCCTTTGAACTGTTTGTAGAATAACTTATAGATCATTGCATAGTCTCTCTCATAGGCATACTTTCCGTTCTATAGTAATTTTTCGCTAAATCAATTCGATAACTGTTAACTTCCAGCTAATTGAACTGCCTTATTAAATATATATTCATTCGTGCATTTTTTAGTGCGTTTACCTTTATTAACCCGATTGCACTTTAGAGACTGCCCACGGTTTTATTACTCGGGAATTCAGGCGCCGTTTTCGGTGGAGAGACAACGCCAGCTTCGCTTCATGCATTGGAACAGTGAATGTTTCTTTTAAACACCCGAACCTCCAGCACGTACTCGTTGCCTTCCGGTGTGCTTTGGCTGCACGTGCACGCTCGAAGCTTCCGAGGCGACGAAGCGTAATCGAAGGTATCGAACACGCGCAGCGAGCGAGGCCACTGAAACTCCTCTCTGCTGTTCTCCTTCCGTCAGTGAAATCTGTTATTTTGTTTGACACCACGCGCAATGCAGTTATCCACCATATTCACTCACACCTTAAGAATCGCAGGGCGTAGTGACTCCGGAAGCATCTTATTATCGCTCTCTGAGCCAGTGAGCTTGTGTTTTGTTGCTAGGAATTGTTTTTGTTAATTTTCTATCGTGAGTGTATGAGTAGGATCGTGCAAATATTTTGCGTCACAAAATTTGCATACACTGAAAAAATATATGATGTATTTGATAACGCGGAACTTAAGCCTTGGTATTGAGTCAGCACCAACAACAACGTGTGCCCAAAGATCGTCACTCTTTTTAAAATCACTCTGTATATTAACTAAAATACTTAAATCTGCCCGCTAACCTCCGGCCGCTCTGACCACTCGGGATATATTTTTTTAGATTTATTACACTTCCGTTATAACTACTATAGTCGGACATCAGAATAGCGTTCACGACGCCTCTTTGTGAGTGGAACCACGTGTGAGGCTCACTTTGAATTGCTTACGATTCTTAGTGTCGTCGATGCTGACATGTATTTCTTCCAATAGAAACCTGCGGCCGCACTTGCAGCGAGCTTAGTGTGCATACGGTGCCTACATTAGCTTTAAAGACACCTAAAT
Organism: Ixodes ricinus; assembly: GCA_037355805.1. Lineage (NCBI taxonomy): Eukaryota > Metazoa > Arthropoda > Arachnida > Ixodida > Ixodidae > Ixodes > Ixodes ricinus. The sequence goes on from JAZHYW010017789.1 coordinate 96,465, forward strand.
ATAAAGAGTGGCCTCATCCGACCTCACATGGGCACTAAAAAGAGACAGGTGACAGCACCCCAGAAAATTTCAATCCTGCGGCGTGTTGTTATGTGCCTCGTTGCGGTGCTGCTACTCACTGGGCGGGTAGCATCTAAAGGCTAGCCGGTTAAAAACAAAGCAGTCGAGTGTAGCTTGGCTCTGGCGCCTGCCGCGAGCCATAAGCCGTTGTTTCTTTGGCTGTGTGTGCTTTACTCGCGCCTATCGCCTGTTTAGATGAGAATAATATCAGCGTCAAAAGAAAAGTACACAGAAACAAAAAATCCGAACGGTGTTCGCTTCTTCTACTCTGTCATTATTATCGGTGCTTATAACCTTTCAAGACATCCCAGTCACACCACCAAGCCCAATTCTTGTATCTTTTAACAGGTTACATTCACGAAGAACGTCGCGTAAATATTACGCACACACGTTTTTTTGCAATGCCAAACAGAAATAACTGAATCATGTCTTTATAAGTGACAAACACAATAGCTAAAAAAAATTATTGTGGTAATTTTGATTGATTTTTATTCTCCAATGCTCTATTTTTTGTTGCAGATATAAGCCAGATTTTGTAGCTCACAAGACTTGCAAGAATAATTTACCTCTAGTCTTCATATTTGTCTTTGGTAGTTGCAAGGACGAAGTTTGCCTAACATCTCAAAATCCTCACAATTCATACCCTGAAAGGGAAAAGAAAACTGCCAAAAGAAACAAGCCTAGAACACAATTTACACACCGTTACCTATTGTATCAATCACATGTCCAGCGATGTTGAGTAACTAAAAATGTTCACCCCTAAACAGTTTTAATATCTGGTTACGGTTACGGTTTGAGTCGATGCTTCTTGCTAGTGCGTCACACCCAGGACTGGATATCTACTTCAGGCCAGAGTTTAGCCGTTACCAAAGAAAAGAAACGAAATACGTTACTCGATACTTGCCAAAAAAGAAACGCGTTACCGATCTACGGTACCTCAAAATAAAAGAAACGCGTTACCGTTACTGCTAAAAAGTAACGCACGTTACTTTTGCGTTACTTTTTAATCTACAAATTAACACGTTTTACTCTTTTGAAGGTATAGGTATGCATAAGCGCCATATTTAAAGGAACATTATGTTCAGGCAGAAACTGAACATAATTACTTTATCTTTTCTACGGCACGATTGGCGCCTAAAAAGAACAAAAACAAAAACGAAATTCAAGTGAAACGTTTTTAAGACTTGGGAAGAAGAGTTAACGACTAACGTAACTACGTTACCCGTTATTGTTTTGGAATTGTGACGAGTACTTTACTACGTTACTGAAAAAGTAACGCGTTACCGGTAACGCCATTACTTGTAACGCGTTATCGCCACCACTGCTTCCAGCTCATCGTTGAAGACGAAATACCGTCCTCGCGTGTTTACATTTTAATGAATGGCCTGCCTTTTAAGGGAAAACACTAATTCCATAGTTATTCCTTCCGTCCGTTGGTCCGTTCTTGGGCGGATTTACCCGCAGAATTTAACGAGGAAATTGAGTAACTTAATCACTGATGTAGATTTCTGATTTCCCTATGTTTAACGGGTAAATTGAGGTCACGTTACCTATACATCCATTAACTTTTCCCACTAAATTTAGCGATGCCATTGACGTCACGTAGCCTGTGACCCAATAAACTTTCTCCACTGAATTTAAAGGGTATACGGTTATAAAAATACAGATTCTATTTTGATTTCGATACGACTGCTTAATATCTTACAACCCAACTGAACTGATTTATTCTCCAATGCTACCTTCCATGAACTATGGGATTTAGGACACAAAGGTCGCGGCGGATTTTCTTTCACAGTTCCGAACCATTGATAATGTACGGAGGGAAGATTTGGCAGTAGAAAAGCACGACCAAACGTCTAACCGCTCGCACAAAGCGTTGGAAAGGATAGGCAAACACAACCATGTAGCAGCTAATTACGACATTCCGTAAATGCAAGACGTGCCGTGACCGGCTGGTGCTTGGTTAGATTCGGCCGTTGCACATATCGTCGTATATGTGGGCGGCCGAACATGGCCCCCAGTAATCATTACACGTTGAGGGATACGAATAAAGAAACAAAACAAAAACAGCGTAAGAGCTCATTTCGCAGTCATCGATGGACTGGAAGCAGTATAGCCCAGGCGTGTTTCTCACACACGCCACGGATAGCTTAAGCAGGGCGTGGCGTGTGCCGTGCATCTCATTATCGGTCCATAACCACTGAGAATGCGGCATCAGCCTATTAAAAAACCGAGGAACCAATCACGAAACAAGAAGCCCAATCATAATAATCCACGGCCTTCGCGTTGCTGAAACTTTCAGTGACTCTACACAAAAGTGATTGCGGCAGGGAATAAAAAGAACCCAAATCCAATGATACAAGTGCATTCCGTTCCAGAGGGAACATGAAGATGTGGACCTATCGACCTACCCCTTACTTGCCGGTAACTGCAGCTAAATGATAAAGTGTAAATCTCGATGTTGCGCTCCTAGTAGAAGCTGACGAAAACCTTGTAAAAACAGTTAGGGCGCAGGCGAGCTGGTGTAGGTTTACCATTTTGTTAGACCACCTGAGACTGGGTGGAAGAAACACGACGACGTCTCAAACACAGCTAACCACTTTATTCAGTGCTCCCTCCTTTTATACAATCTTGACCCCAAAATCGTCACCATAAAAAACACTCCAAACAATGGCACAAAGAGGACAACACGCCTTGACTTCGAAGCCACGCTTAAGAACCACTTCGAACTAACAAAAGGTACACACACATCAAACCATCGGCACGAAGTTAACATTCTTTGACCTCGCAACCACTCTTATCTTTAAAAAAAAAAACGAACAATCGAAATACACGGAACCGACTGCAGTTCGAACCCATCAACCTGTTACACCTTTTTTTCCCTTCTCCTTCCCCCTTTTTTATTTTTTATTTACGTACGCATACAAACGAAACAAGAACATGACAAAGGAGCTACCTCTCGCGAAAAACACAAAACCTATTCAAATCATACTCGCAGAAAAGCTTTCGCCCTATCACTGAGAAGCATAGACGCCTGGCTTATGCAATTGCCGATCGACTTAATTTTTACTGTTTCCTTTACAACCCTTTTGACGTCATTGATTTCTTTGCATACTACGGCTGTTCCGGACCACTCGGCTGAGCAGTTTCTGCATTCTTGTACATGTGTCGCAATTTCGGAATTAGTCGCTTTTATCTTTACGTTTCTTTTGTGCTCAGTTAGACGATCGTTCAAGCATCTTGAGGTCTGCCCTATATACCTAAAACCGCACGTCATTGGTATGTCGTAAACGACACCAGTTTCACAACTCACAGATTTTTCCCTGTGGCCCTTTTGGCACCCTTTTTTCTCTCTTTGGAACGGAGTGAGGTTGCCCAACTTAAAGTCCGAGCTGAAAACAACATTAACGCCAAATTTTTTTGCACACGCTTTTACATTGTGTGACACGGTGTGAAAATACGGCATCACTGCGATCCTGTTTCTTGATTTGTCCTCTGCCTTTTCCTTTTCCCGGTTCATTAAGGTCACTTGCCTCCCGATGAACTCTCCCTCGTAGCCTGCGTTAATCAACCGCTGCCACTGCCCCTTGACTGCCTTAGCCATGAAATGAACACACGACCTGTTCAGAGCATTGGTGAACAGCGATCTCACGACACTCGCCTTTACCGTCTTAGAGTGGCAGCTCTTCTTGGGGAGTATTGGTTTCGGGGCATCTTTTCCATACTCCCAGCATAGGGCTTCACCCACATGAAGTTTTAGGTCCAAAAACTGTAACACATCATTCGTTGGTTTTTCCACTGTGAAGTTCAGTTCAGGAGCTGCTGACACTATTAATGACTCTAGCTTCTCCGCAATTCCACTCTGAAAGGTGCATACCACAATGTCGTCGACATATCTCCTGACTATACAGCTGCCCGACGGCATTTTTTCTAGTCCTTCTATCACGGCAGAATCAAGAGAGTTCAGGTATATCTCCGCCAAAGCTGGTGCCACCGATGAACCTATGCACACTCCATCTTTCTGCACAAATTTTTGCCCATCGTATTCAACCACCGTTGAACGAAGATACAAATCCAACAGCGTCAGGAAACAATCTACCGACATGCCCGAACCTGACTGAAATTTCGGGCAACTCTCACTCACCGCTTCACAAAGCCCAAGAGAAAAAGGCTGTCAAAAGGGCCACAGGGAAAATCAGCAGAGCCCATCCTGCTGGGAATGATTATCTACGTTAATGCGAATAGCATCAAACGGTGCGGAGTTATGCGCGTTCGTCAGGTGGCCGGCACACTCTAGATACGCCAGCCCACTCTTAAGGCGATTCTAAATTTGTTGACACTTTCACAGCCCTGCGCACGATCTCCGCAGCCCAGCACGTGCGTTTGTGTCACTTAGGAAGGCGAGCAAAGCACGCGCCATACGCACAAACACTCAAAATGGTACCGACCAGACTTTCTGGCGTCTCAGCTAGTCTCAACCAACGGTACTCTAAACGGTTGTTTATATCTTTACCATAGGACGCGCCTTATAGCGCTGTCACAGCTGCCGGTGCGCGCGCGTTCCATGCACGAGGGCTCATTCCGCTCTCGTGAGGGTGAGCACGGCCGCTACATCACCCTCTCCCGAGCGCGGGAGAGGGTGAGCTAGGGGCAGTGCTAAGCCTCACGAGAGCGGAATGAGCCCTTGTGCATGGAACGCGCGCGATGGTAAAGATATAAACAGGTGTTTAAGAGTGCCTTGAATGACTGCCTTCATAGCTCTGTGGTTAGCGCGTCTGCCTGCTGATCAAAGGGTCAACGGTTCGAATCCCGCCGGCGCCGGTCTTTTTTATTTATTTATCGACCCGCGGCGTAAGAGGTTAGATAGCCAGATAGATATATAGATAGATAGTATAGATACATAGACGAAAAGTGCGTGAAGTATCCAAAGAATGCTATTCGCATTAAAATCTGTGAGTTGTGAAACTGGTGTCGTTTACGACATACCAATGACGTGCGGTTTTAGGTATATAGGGCAGACCTCAAGATGCTTGAACGATCGTCTAACTGAGTACAAAGAAACGTAAAGATAAAAGCGACTAATTCCGAAATTGCGACACATGTACAAGAATGCAGAAACTGCTCAGCCGAGTGGTCCGGAACAGCCGTAGTATGCAAAGAAATCAATGACGTCAAAAGGGTTGTAAAGGAGACAGTAAAAATTAAGTCGATCGGCAATTGCATAAGCCGGGCGTCTATAGCTTCTCAGTGATAGGGCGAAAGCTTTTCTGCGAGTATGATTTGAATAGGTTTTGTGTTTTTCGTGAGAGATAGCTCCTTTGTCATGTTCTTGTTTGTGTATGCGTACGTAAAGAATTAAAAAAAAGGGGGACAGGAGAAGGGAAAAAAAAGGTGTAACAGGTTGATGGGTTCGAACTGCAGTCGGTTCCGTGTATTTCGATTGTTCGTTTTTTTTTTTAAGATAAGAGTGATTGCGAGGTCAAAGAATGTTAACTTCGTGCCGATGGTTTGATGTGTGTACCTTTTGTTAGTTCGAAGTGGTTCTTAAGCGTGGCTTCGAAGTCAAGGCGTAGTTGTCCTCTTTGTGCCATTGTTTGGAGTGTTCTTTATGGTGACGATTTTGGGGTCAAGATTGTATAAAAGGAGGGAGCACTGAATAAAATGGTTAGCTGTGTTTGAGACGTCGTCGTGTTTCTTCCACCCAGTCTCAGGTGGTCTAACAAAATGGAAAACCTTGTGACACATTTCATAGCCGCGTGCAAAAGTAGAATGGCCGGCCGGCCGGAGACCACCGAGCTTGTCTCAAACAAGGTCTGCCAATAAACCTAGAATAACCAGGCACGACATATAATAAAAATATATGCGTCGGCCGGGAATCGAACCCAGGCCACCCGCGTGGCAGGCGAGTATATCTACCACTGAACCACCGACGCTGGATTTCGATCCGCAGGCGATTCATTTGAGCCGTTAGCTTTTCAGGTGACCTCATTTAAACAGGTTTGCTCCGTTTTCTCTTTAGCAAAGGACGACAAATGTGCGGGCAGCCGTATATGTGGAGCTATGAAGACAACCTTATAATATTGGTGCATATAAACACTTCGTCGTCTCGGGCATTTCGCTGCACCAAGTACATATGCAATGTCGACGCTATCGCGTTTTGCATTATTCAATAAATTGGGTTATTTCTTAAATTGTGACAATCGTGATATATGCTACCTCCTGAGACCATAAGTCAATTGAATAGTACGTGGTTCGAGTACGTCACGTTGTGTAACTTTTGGGTAGCACTTCTTCAAATTTAAAATGATGTCGAATTACACTTGCTTCAAAGTTGTATTTATAAACTTAAAAACTATCTTTGGGAGAGTCATAAACAAGATAAACACACACTCACGTTTAAGTAATGTGTGAAAATAGCATTGAACGTATTGAGTTATTGTTACGCTTCAGTGTCCTGGAAGTATAAAACAATTGCTATCTTTCTCTTCACACTTTAAGTTATGCATGTTTACTGAGAGCTTGTGCAAAAGTAACGCGTTCACAGTTCGCTTGGAGTTCAGAGATGTTTGGAACAATATGATCCTGCTAGGTTGTATAAAAAAATGTTAAAGTTTCGAATAGCGCTTGGTTCCGATATTTTGTTTTTAGCATTGCGTGCCGTTGGAACACGTCGGAAGTCAATTTAAATGGAGAACTGTCGTGAGTTTGCAACAATTTATAATTTATTACTCTCAGTGGAAATAAACGGCTATGAAGTGTAGCTAGATGTGGCTGCCGGGTTCAGACACACAAGTGTGATCACTCTCTCAGAGCGAAATACATGAATAAATAAAAGCAAAACGTTGCCGGTAAACTGCTGATCGACAAGTTATTTTATATCTAACAGATAGGTTACTCCGATGGTATGCCTTCCGATGGTATATCATCGGATTTCTAAAAATATGACTCGATGACCTCCTGTTGGTACCTGCTTTGATCTCTACGTACTGAAAAAAAAATGTGATAAAGAAATTGCGTCGGCCGGGAATCGAACCCGGACCACCCTGCGTGGCAGGCGGAGTATTCTACAACTGAACCACCGACGCTGTATTCGCACTGAATACGCCACCAAAGTGCAACGCTAAACGTTATTCTGTTTTCAAGGTGATCTCGTTAGGAGGTTCGGAACAGGTTTGTTCCGTGTCCCTTTCACCACGGTTGCCTTATAACCAGGTTTGCTATGCTCTCCGTTTTCACCTGGCGGTGGAAGTATTTGAGAAATGCCTGGAGTTTTGAGCGCTGTGACATTCCACAGAGTCATAGGGTTTATGAATAAGGGTAACCTGATGCCTTTCTATGCTAAAGCGAAGAAACGGAATTTCTCCGCTAATTTATGGAAAATGAAACGGCACAGAGTAATTTATTTTACGTGTAAGTGAAAATTTAAGGAAGGAAAATTGGTAAACGCATAAAGAGTTTAGTTTGCGTCATTTCGTAATTTTATAGAATAAAAGTTTAACGCGATTTATGCTTAGTAGAAAACAAAAACCAGCTCGTGACAACCACTCAGACACCAAGCGAAATAGATCCCAGGAGGTAAAACTTGAAATAGAAGTTTCATTAGGGTGGTATTTACTTGCCACCATCATCAACTTTCGTCCGCATTTTTGTGTTATTACTTGAACTCTGTTCCCGTTAAAATTTTACATGTTCATAGATGTTACAAGGTAGTGTATACCACCCTTCCTAAAATCAGATTTCCAGATTTAGCAAGGTCGGGTTGTCGGATCCCGAGATTTCTATTCTGGCCCGTTCAGAGGCCGACGCAGCTCAAAATAAATAGGTCCGAACCCGTCCGGAGCCCGAACAGGGCGCTCATGTGTTCGCCCGAGCCCAGCCCGAGAGTCGGTTCACTTTTGGTTTTTGAATTTGCTCCAGACCGGGCAGAATTCTGCATCGTGCCACTGTAGTAGGCTTGATTTCTCATGACAGCGTTTCAATTCCGAGAAAGAAGAATACAAGCACTTGTTCGCGCGTCGCGATGTGTACATGTTGCTAGAGGACGGTGCCAACCAATTTTTTATGGTGCTTCTCTAGCTGCCCGACGTCGCGAGAAAGTTAGGTCAATGCCATAAACGTGTAGGTATTAGGTGGGTTAAATAGTATCATCAATGCACCCTTTTTACACTATTAAATAAAGGTGTCACGAGAAAAAGCAAAACCTTTGATCACGATGTAATTTCTTGTAAGGTGTACGAAGGGTGTGTGCAAGGTGTTAAGTTCATTCACACCATAGTGTCACCTTTGAATGCTCAAAAATCCCGTAAACGAATGTAGTGAATCTATTCCTTTAAAAGTTACCTCGTCACGATTATGAATGTAAAGAATGAAAGACGTTTACAAATCTCTGTATGACAAATTATAGTGCAACTCTTGAGGAAAAGGAGGGGCGGTACGGAGGGGGAGTACATGCCCCTTCTCTTCCGTACCTCTCCTTCCACCCCTCCTCCTCCTCAATCATCTCCTCCTTAATTAACTCCTCCACTCCTCCCCTCCTTCTCTTCTCCTCCTCCCCTCTTTCTTCCATTATCCGCATTCCCTCCTCCCCTCCTCCCATTCTCCTCACCCTCCTTGCCTCGGCCTCCTTCTCTCCTCCTTTTTTCTTCCTCCTCCCCTCCTTTCCCCTTCTTCCGCCCTCCCTCCTCCCCCTCCTCCTCCTCTTCCTCCCCTCCCCTCCTCCCCCTGCGTACCCTCTCATCCTCTTCCTCCGTACCCTCACCTCCTCCTCCATACCCTCCCCTCCTCCCACCATTTCCCCGCTAAATTTAGCTGAAAAATTGGCGCCGCTTTACTTCAACACCAACTGTCCCCTTGCTTTAAAAATTCATATTTCCCCCGAACAATAAAGGAGTGGAATGCGCGACCAGAAAGCACTGTTGCAGCCAACACCGTTTCTGAATTTATGAGGGGTCTGCAAAAGTTATTGTAAAATTTATGTATCTAAATCTGTGCTCACAGTGCTTTGTGTATTTCTTTTTCGTGAGTGTGTTTCCATTGTGTTTGATAATATAACCGTAGAGTACGCTGGTAATGTTATGTTGTACACTACGTTCTGCGTGGCTATTTTGTGTTAAATTGTGTTGCTCACCCCTACCATGGTCCCCGTTGCGAGGGCCAATAGTATTGTCAAATAAATAAATAAATAAATAAAATAAATTTAGTTTCCCCGCTAAATTTAGCATAAAAATGACGTCACATGACTTCGTGTCACGTCACCCATGAACATATTCTGTTTTTCCGCTAGATTTAGAGGGAAAATTAACGTCACGTGACCTCAACACCAATTTAATTACCTGCTTAATTTAGAGTGGCGGGTACGCCGACGGCGACGGCGACGCCGCTGTGCGCGGAAACAGCCGACTAAGAGTCGCGATCTAAAACATTTAAGGTGTACCCTCCTGAACACTGTTTATTTGTAGCTTGCCTATTAACACGTTGATGAAATATTTCACTGGTTGTTTTGTCCTCTACGTGTTTCTTTGCATAAATTCCACAGTGAACATGATAGTTACCTTCGTCGTAGTCGAAGCTTTGCCATTATGTGTTGGTGCATATATAAATGAGCCAACACGTTTAAATTATTACACCCTGACAGTTTTCACTTGAGCAATTCTTTTCAACAAAACATTTTTATAAAAAAAAATGCGATCATCCGTACATCAGTTATGGAGATAGTATAAAAAGCACCCTGACATCCTACCTGAAGGTATTATTATGCATTCAAAAGAGCCGTGATCAAAATTACGGATTTTTGGAAATGCAAGGAACTGATATGAAAAGTCTTCATCCGAAATGATTATCATGTCTCGGGTGGAACCAGCTAAACAGAGGATGGAGGGATACAGGAGAAAAGGATTGCGAAACAACAGCTGGTCTACCAACTGCCTTATCACATGTTACTTTTCTTCTATTTATTTATATTCATTCCCTTTTTCCCCCAATGGTCTTTTTATTTGCCTCTTATTTTAATAAACTACCCAGGAATAGTGCCGTGTAAAAAAGAGTTTTATTTGGCCTGCAAGGTGATTGAAGAGATGCTCACGCATTTGTCATCTTCTTCGTCTATAGCAACGGCCTCCAACACCTCCATTGCAACCTGGTTTTTATGGTGTTCTAATATGTGAAGGTGGTCGAGCTCTGCTTTACACAGGCATGTCCGACAATGGGAAGCTGGTCCTAATCCTGCGAGTTTCCTAAGGTTTGCTGCATGTTCGCGTGCTCGGTCATTAATACATCGACCTGTCTGTCCTATATTGACGACGAGATGTTTTGGTAGCGCAACCTTGCCCGTGACGCAGCTGGTAGAAGGCGAGCAGACGACGCGTCATGTCAAAGCACGGAGTGGCTATGTTAGTTCGCATCTTTGCCGCTTAAAAACAATTTATTTACTAAAAAAAACAACAAAAAACACGTATAACGTCTTTGCGAGCGATCTTTCTAATGAATAACAGGACCTCGTAGTTGATTTTATATTAGAACAAATTTAAAATGTTCAAAAATAAGCCTGGCGCTTCATATTACAGCTTGCACGGCGTGCGTCAGGGCTATTCACGGCCTCTCTAATTCTTGTTTTTCCGGATGTGTGGAGGCTGCTGTAGAAAAAGGTTTTACATTGACCAGAGTAAATGACGTGCTTTCTTCTTAACTGTGCACGCGCGCAGTTCTGTTGCAAAGCGCTGCACACTTTCTTTTAGCTACATTGAGCTTGCCGATACCGACGCTTCTATCCAAATGTGCCTCGACAGTTGCTGCCGAGCAAATGCTCGTCAGCAGCCGACGCTTAGCTCCTCGCGAATCGAATACGTGGCAAAGAAGCTTGTCACATTGCGACTTCTGTTCGAAAGAAAGGCAGACATTTTCATATATTCTTATATTGTCAGCCATGGCCCGGCAAATTCTGGCGATTGATTAATTTGCTCTATTCTAGGTTTACTAAGAAATGCTTAAAATTTAGAATCGATCGCTGAGGCGCTTCACGCAATATGTGCATTTCGGTCCGCGAAAATTAAGCATATAAACGGTACTAATTTTGGTACGCTGAAGTGTCACCGACTTAATAGATTTAAGACTTCGATCGCAAGGAAGTCTCGCAGGTTTCGCGTCGATCGGGTGAATATGCAGGGATTTAGTTGAAACGACACAGGAAGCCAATCACTGCTTCTTCCTGCCAGTTAATTTGAGGAAATGTTTGTTTACTGGTTTACAAAATTCGAAAAGGAATCAACTCGGAAATAATAAAAGACCAGCACTCACAGGACACATTGGAACCAACAGGATACATGGAGTCGCTTTCATTGAAGTGCTTACTACACACGCGAGAGGTTTTCAATTTTCACTTTCCTGTTTTTGATTTGATGAGACATTTCTTTCTTAGTTTTGTTTTGTCGGAATCATATTAAAATACACCCTATTCGCCGTTTTACCTGTAGCAGTGCAATAAAGCGCTTGAATTTCTATTTTAATCATCCACCTTTTTGTGCTTGGGTAGGGAACATCACACCGCCATCCGAGCGCCTTGACACCTCTGCGCCAAACGTGTTTTTTGGCATGACTACGCGTGCCACTTACGGTTTCATACTTTGGTAAAATGTCCCGCTACAAATATCACTTCACAAAATAGATACAACGCGTGAAACAGGCTTTGCCCCACGCTACCCAAACAGCGCATGAAGCGAGCTGACGAGCCGATGGATCCAAGATCTGCGCGTTCTGTCCCAGTCTGTCCTACCCGTTACGTAACAAACGATGATGATAGCTAGAGAAGCACCCTCTGTGTTTCGCACACACCGGCTATAGCAGCGCCCACATGTTAGCGTTATGTTATAGATGACTTCATTTTCACATTGAGCGTATTCTGTTCGGTGCCCGGTGTTATACTTTTCTTTGGTGTTGCTTGGTGCTTGATTGATTTCGCGGCACATTCGATAAGTCATATTAGGCGCCGAGCAGAGGACTTGCACGTTTTGCCGGTTCGCTATATTTTTAACTTATGGGTAACCCCGTGAATATATGGCATCACTACAAAGGATGGCCTCGATTTCTTTGTTCGTTCACTTGTAACATTATTCCTCTTGTTGGTGCCGCATATTTTTTCTTTCACAAATTGAGGTTTTTGTAGGTTTCAGATATCCAGCGTTGTGAAGTCGAGAAATTTGGGTACCAATGCTTTGTTGGACTTGATATGGGCCTGATTTCAATAGGCTTGCTGTGAGAGCCGCGATGGCCACAGCTCGCTTGACGTTCTTTGAATGTTCCGATTCATAGAGAAGAAATGACTTGATCGTGCTTGACATTTCCAATATAAATGTCCTGTCTAAAATGCCATAGCTAAATCCAGAGACCGAATGGAATTTCCCTCAGGAGTCTCATAGGTGAAGATTAGACCCATTTAGCTTTGTTGGACGTGTCATGGTAGTGTTGAGGCATCCATCTTCTGTTTCGTTAATTTTGTGGTACATAAAATAAGAAAATCGTCCACATATCTAAAGATACCCGTTATGCGTGTATCTTTTAGAACCTCCCGGATGGCTCGTCCGCGCATTGCAAGAAAAATATTACAAAAAAGTGGAGCTACTTGTAAGCCAATACATGCATCCCTCTTTTGTAAGTATTGGTGTTCTTGATGAGCTGCTACCGTCGCTGACAGGTAGAATTGTAGGATTTCTAAGAAAATGCTTTGGCTCATCCCTGCATTGTTTGGAAAGTGAAAGGGCCTCTTTCCTAGATGGCGGATTGAATGACTTGTAGGAGGGTTGTGTGTGGAATGTAATAATGCATGTCTTGTACCTCTATAGAGAACCCGGAGGCTATGAGGTGTCCCTGTTCTTGCAGAAAGGGCATCACATGTCAGTTCTTTATCGGAAGGCTATCAATTTTTACGTTGGAAAGTTTTTGGGTCCAAAACTTAGACACACAGGCCTACCAAGTCGTTCGTTTCAGGACAATGGCCCGAAAAGGCACTCCGTTTTTACAAGTCTTGGCTGAAACAAAAAAAAAACAAAAAAAGCACTGATAGTAATTTTTTTGCCGCTTTGATCTTGGTCAATAGACCGGCTTGTTGAGTTTCACCGAGCAATCTAAGGATGTCTTGTTTTTCTGCCTTGTTGCTTTGATTGTCGACAGGAAGAACATTCTTGGTTATGGACTGGTGAGTGTTTCCCTTATATATGTCTGATGTTAGAACGACGAAGCCACCTTTTAGTGAAAAGACGGTGAGAGTGCAGGCGAGCTGGTGGTAGCTAATCATGTTGTATTACACCTGAGACTGCGGTGGATGAAATTGGAAGAACTTTCAGTAGAAGGAACAGGACACAGAGAACGTCTCAAACTCAGCCTCAGCACTGAGCTGAGTTTGAGACGTTCTCTGTGTCTGTTCCTTCTACTGAAAGTTCTTCAATTTCATCCACCGCAGTCTCAGGTGTAATACAACATGAGAAGCCACCTTGCTTTTCTCAAACGCAAAGGGTGGGTTGTTGGCTTCTGAAGTCTTGTATAACGGATCCAAAGTTCGTCTTAGCCTGGGCCTGGTGGTTCAGGCTAGCAAGGGCCTGAAGTCCATCCTCAATGATCTGCGGCCCTTTGTCCAGTGGGGCTTTTCGGCTACTTGGCGTATGAGGAGTAGTTTATCAACAGCCTCAAACTTAGGTGCTGAGGCAAACTTTGGTTCTTTTTCTAGCACATGTCTTGCTCTGGGTTATATAGGTAGGATTCCAATATCATGGAGTTGATCTCTTTCCAGATTGTCGATGCAAACCCAGTTGATAACACCAAATTGGGTGGTAGTTCGTAGCCCTCACAACTTCCGTGATGTGGTTTGTCATGATCAGGTGATCTGAGAACTCGTTGTGGATTGAACATCTCACTCTTAGAAGGTCGGTTAAGAGGCGTACCTTGCGAAATTTTTCAGAGCGGAGGATATTGGACACATGTTGTGCATGTGCCTGTAAACGTTTCACTACCCCGAAGAGGCGTTGTACTTCATCCAAGTTGAGCTTCTTTTATGCTTCGAGAGAGCAACTGTGCTTGGCAAATGGAGTTAGAAATGAGCAGACCTAAGGCCCACTGGTCAAGGAGGTTACAATTAACACAGGGTGCGCTCGAATAACAATGTATCCTGACCAACTAGCTCAGCTCATTCCAGTAGTAAGATTATTAGGTGTTTATCGAAAGGTCACGTCCGGTCGCTCAGATTAGAATAGGGTAAAATCAATGATGGAGGTGGAGAAGAAAATTAAACTACTGGTAATGCTTTTCCTGAAACTGTTGCAACAACCCCGGTGAAATTGTCTCCTGTTCTCCTCATTTGTTTTCTTTGTTGCTTCGCGTTATGTTCTTGTTTCAGTTTTTTTCTATGTTGTTTTTGCGTTATCAACCTCGCATGACGAACATAGGTGCATCAACACACATTTTGTACGCGGTGCTATTACAATGGTGAACGCGCAACTTAGTCTGTGGTAATGCTATCTACTTTGTAAAAACAAAAATCAAATTTCACTTTTTTATCTGTAAACCACCCGGCGGTTACCGCTTCAAATCTGAGTGCGCCATGTGAAAACAGTCCAGCCGTGTGTCCTAGTACGAAATCTTGAAAGCTTTAGGATGTTATATGCAAGCAGTCTAGTTGACTACCGTGCGAGCTTTACAGTTAAAATCTGAACGCATTGCGCATTCCAATAAGCTCGTTTTCAAGGCATTTACCTACACGGTGTGTGAAAGAGACATCTACGCACGTACCGTGCTAATGCGTGATATCCCTGAAGTGGTGAACTATTCGTATGATCAAAGCGTTAAAATAATACCACCACCTTTCCGCGTCCACAGAACGTGATGAGCATTATGAACACCCATCTTGGCTCAAGCAATCTTGCCGGCTAAACTTAAATGTATAGCAATAAAATAATTCTTGCTCTCAAGCCACACCCACATTCTACTCTATCGACGTCCCCAGTTGATGTTCTCCGTTTTGCGTACTTTGTGTTTTACACAGGTAAAACCCTTGACTTTTCGTTTGCGACGTTAAATAAAGTTTCAATTGAAACCTCTAAGGCCTCTAAATGACTTCCTTGATTATTCTTCTGGCCTTAGCTTACGGCATTTCATAAGTTGAATTACCATACATTGCAAACATATTTAATGCGTTCTTTTAGATTATTACACGCATAATGTTAAAGTAATATTTGTTTGTTTTCTATATTTGTTAAACAAAAAATATAACCTCTCAGTCACAATTAAAAATCCTAATGCGTTTTTGTGCCACGAAAACGATCGTATATGAGATATATTCAATATCACAAAGAAATTAAAACTAAAATGTATTCTATTAGAACACACCTGCACATCGCATTGCATTACAATTGGCGTGGTTTCAGCGTTGTTTCAACGATCCATGTATAATATTTACACCGCACTGACTTAACTAGATTCCAAAAATTATCAAGTTAAAAGTACATAAGGCTGCTCCTTCTTTAACAAACGACTTCAAGCCTTCAATGAACAAAAATATCTGCACCCTCGAATGGTTTACGCTTCACTTTTTCAATATCATTATCCCTTATGGTTTTCGCAAATCGCATTTAAATCTTATTTTTAATTATTTTGTGAAAAAATACTAATTTTTTGTGAAGTTATATAAAATTATTGCGTTGCTGAATATATATATATAACGGGCATGGTGGGGGGGGGGGGGGTGCGAAGGCGTGGGTATAACTGAGAAGAAAGCAAAACCCTTGATGAAAACAGCAACAACGGACGATTTATTCTTCGATGTTTCGGCCGGAGTCCGGCCTCGACGAAGGCCGGTCTCCGGCCGAAACGTCGAAGAATAAACCGTCCGTTGTTGATGTTTTCATCAAGGGTTTTGCTTTTCTTCTCAGTTATATATATATATATATATATATATATATATATATTATATATATATATATATATTATATATATATATATATATATATATATATATATATATATATATATATATATATATATATATATATATATATATATATATATATATATATATATATATATATATATATATATATATATATATATATATATATCATATATAATATATATATATATATATTGAGTGGAGGAGCGCTATCGATAACGCAGAGTCGGCGGCGATATAATAATAATAATAATAATAGTCTTTATTTTATGTGTCTACAAACAGCACAGGGCCTTTTGTGTGGTACACAGCAAATGCCGACAAGATGAAAAGTATTAGCACTGAGAAAACATAGCTACCCCAAAAAAAAGAACTCACAAAACAAACATAGAACACATATCGACATCTGACAAGCAAGATAAGGTAAAAGAAGAAGAGGCACTGAAAATACAAATACAGCAACCCCAAAAGAAAAAAAGAAACGCTTAAAATTGCTTAAAATGATCTAGCCCAGCTGAGTGCTACCGGAATGATTTGAAGAGCCGCACGGAGTCCCTCCAGCGTGGTTCGCAATAGAACCGTCCTCCACATTGCGACGATAGATAATGGGGTCGTTTATTCCAACCTCCTTTTTTGCACTCTAACACACCCGGGACTAGCCCCTGGCTTGTGTGTTGCCTCCGTTGGAACGGCTCCGGTCCAGCTCATACTGTCGTACCCTCTACAAGATAAAGAAATGAGAAATGTATGTTCGAATTGAACCACCACTAGAACCCAAATAAGGAAACATCCAATTCCTTTAACGCTAAGCAGTCTAAAGAATATAAATATCGGTGCAACTCATGTCCTTGTTTTTAGTATATTTTTTTCTTCGGCAGCAATATTTCCGACAATATATGCGCATTGCAAACACCTCTTTTGTCCCCCGACGTAGCATTTGTCTATTTTCCTAGTTATTACTATCGGCTTAGCAATATATGAGTCTCCTCCTTATCCTGGCTACACCGGCAGGCAGCTCTTCACGCCCTCGGCGCTTGTATGGATTCACGGACTTAGATCAACTGCATTGGAAATCAATTGAATTCACTATTTTACTCAAGACTGTTACGGCACTTGTTGTTGCATAACGAAACAAAAGTTAGTTCATAAGAAAAGTTGACGAAACAACACACCCCATTAAGTACACAAAAGAAAGTATGCCACTGACGATTACGGCAAGATATTTCTACATTCTCGCACGCTCTAATTAATAGATATAAAAAAGCGTAAAGCATGCTTGAGGCACGCACATTCTTCTTTCCGGTCACGCAAACTCGCCAAGTCCACACCTATGGGAGAGATATGTGAAATGCCTGTAATACATTGTATATCACCGTAATAGTTTCAACAAGTTCCCTCATCGTTCTTATTTACTTTTTGCGTGTAGACAATTATTCAATTTACCGCATAAACCTGTCACCTGCTCTTGAAGCCGTTTTCCTATAGAACTGAGCGGCTGATCGATTCCGAAGTTCGAGCTTCGTCATCACTTAGCCACATACATTTTTATTAGGAAGGTGCAGCAAAAGGTGAAAAAGCGTATTATGACCGCTGTTTTGCCAAACACTCAACAAAAGTATTTACGATAATATACTAAATACCCATTTGAAAATGCGGTTAGGGTAGTATTCAAGTTACTTTTAGTACGAACTATCGTGAGTAGAGTACCGATACCTTGAAAAAGTAATGGAATTGCATTCGAAGGTACTTGGAAGGATTTGCAAGCTGGTAATATAATAATAAAAAGTCAGAAACGGGTGCTCTATTTGTGATGACGTTTCTGAGAATCACCTTTTGCTGTGATCTTCATGACCTAGAAAAAGCACCTTGACTGCTCCAATCGGAGTTTACTTTTGAATATTTTTGAATACGCAACATAATGCGCGCCGAAATATTTTAGAAACAAACGGGACTCAAGTATTGTTGATATGGCCGTGCTATAATTTGACGCAAGGCTCGACTTATGACGGATTCCGCAATAAGTTTCTAATATGCCCCGTCGCGATTCGAAAACTTGAAATGTAGTCCAGCATTGCATATCTATTACAGCCGAACTATATGTTGATAAGACAGCAAGATTGGTTGATAAGTTCGCGAGTGAATGACACGCGTGCACGCCCAGGAGAAACATCGACAGAAGGACAGGAGCCCCTGTCGCTAATTAACATCCAAGAGCGAGTACTTTTTCCACCCAATCAAGAGCGAGAAGAAATACCTGTAACTTCAAACTGTAAAAAAAATACATTAGGAATGTTAGAGAAAAACACAGGTGAGTGTCCCCAAAACTGCTTCTAGAACTCCTTCCCCTGCCCCCCTACGCAGCTGATCAAACTATTCTTGACGCACTGAGTTCAAGATGGTCAAGATTGCAGAATAGGAATTCACCAGTTTATAACTTATAAATGACTCCACCTGGCAAAAAACTGGTTTCGAAGATTTTGAGGAAAAAACAATGCGCGCATTATCAAGCAGATGAAAGCAACGCTTTTGGACGAGCTATGAAGTAAAGGTTGAGCTCCAACAGGCACACAACTATGGCCAGTGCTTTGTGGAAACCGAATCTGGGTCACTGCAGCTCAATAAAGTATTCAATATTTGGCCGAGGTAGTGCCTGTGCTCGCATAAAAACGTGTTCGTGAATTTTCGTACTGGAACCCCCAGAACCGGTGATTTTCAAAAATGCTTCATTTTGATCGAACTCTAGCTCCAGAGAAAAGATGAGGTCAAATACGGATGACGTCACCAGCATTCTATCTGCAAGCGTGACGTCTCTTGAATGATACATTCAAAAATTAATGCGCAAAAGAGGACACATAAAGACGGGCGTTTTGGGGGCTATCCTTTTGGACTTTTGTTGGCCTCTGGAGACTGCGTTCTGCTCGTGCATTGTTTCCTGTTCGGCGTTCGGTAGCTTGGCTCCAAGTTTGGAATCGGTTCACCTTTGCACTGGAGCCTTTCTGTCTGTAGTTTCATAGATTGCTCCAGCGAAATGGTTTTGCCAAGGTTGCAAAATGTATTTGAGATACTGGGTATAAGATACTGAGAAGTCTATTTAACATAGAGTAGTGAATACTCCAGACTAAATAAATTTGCAAGATAGCAAAATAGTACCAGAAGTATCTGAAATACAATATCTTGAGTAGTGTATTTAAAGGTGTCCTGATGAGGTTTTTGAGATCACTAAATTTTGGCGATAACTCCTTCTTTTTGCTGCAAGCATGTTAGAAATCTCTAAATCATGCAAATTCGCGTTAGATTTCCCTATTAAAGGGATACTACAACCACATTTTGGCGCTCATTTTTTGGTCTATATGTGTTCAAAGGAGCAGTATCACATAGAACATACCAAGATCTTGTTAAAAAAAGTCTCGAAAAGGAATTTTAAAACGAATTAAACGATTAGCAAAGAGCTCCTGTTGGATGTCGCTAACACCACGTTTGTAATGCCCCTCTAGGAACCTTGACAGCTAGTGACGGTGAGTGTCTCGCCTCCGGCCACGACGAGAAAAGAGGGGAAGGAGGAACCCCCTCTTCCCGAGAATCCCTTTTGTGTGTCGCAAAAGTCGCTATTGTCCCCCTACAAGATTATAGAAGATTAACCCGTCACTCAAAATTCGTACAAAAGCAGCCGCTTCGGTGGCTGGAACGACTAGGCCATCTTCTCGACATCAACCTCGCCGTAGCTTTGCTCGTCCCGAGACGACCTAAATCACGATTGCGTTGGATGTCACGTGCTCTTAGCTGGGCCTTCTCCGAGCGCTTGCCAGAGTGGGCCGTTTATAACGAAAAATACAGCCACCAGGATCAAAATACAAACGTGCGATTGTCATTTACGATTTACGGATATTGTGGATCATATTCAACCTATTTTTGAACACGACGGATATCCTTCAAATTTCGTTGAAGTATTCCTTTAAGAAAGCAGTCAAAGATCGCAACACACCGAGATCATCTCCGGCGATGAGAGGAGCATGTTCCTAAACCACGGCAGCTCTCAACCAATAGAAGACGAAGGATCCACGCGCCTGCTACCGGTGGAACCGTGGAGTGATATCTCGAATCCGCGCGGCTCGTTGCCCATAGAGCCGGGACTACGAGTCAACCCAACGAGCGCGAACACGAGAGCTGAGGACCGAACACATCACCCTCGTGCAAAATTAAAAAAAAAAAAGCTTCGTGTGTTGTTTTTGAGACGAATATTTCAGTATTATGTTCCCTCTCCGCGAAAGATTAAGATTTTTCGACTACTCTTATTTGCTTTTATCATCCACTAGAACAATGGTTCTCAGCCATTGATGTTTCGCGGACCCCTTGTGGATGGCGGAGATGATGGTTAATGGATGATTAACCTATACTTTCCCTCCCGCACACCCTGTGGTGTGGGGAGGGAAAGTATAGGTTAATTATGATAGTGTTTCAATAAAGTAATATAACTAAGGGCTAGTGTGAAGTAAACTTCTCTTAATGACATATACACGAGAAAACGCCCCCGGAAATTGGCACATTTGTTCTCAATGTGACAAAAGACAACTTTTATTTCTGTGCTTGACTGATGTGCTGTGCTTCGCGGACCCCTAGAATGCCTTCGCGGATCCCTGCAATAGGGTCCGCGGACCCCCATTTGAGAACCATTGCACTAGAACATAAACATTTTGTCATGACAGCATTTACAATCTCAAAGACACGTCGCGTTTTCACTGGTCACACGTCGTCCATGCTGCCGGAACAATGCTTTTTCCATCTCTGGAGGTGACCTCAGTGTGTTCGATCGTAGATAGTTTATTTGTTCAAATTTTTCGCTTGATATTCGCAATAGGAAAATCGGCCGCGCATCGTTATGATTTATGAATTCCTAGGACGCATATATTCCGCAGAGAGAGCTATCGCCATATTTACGCGATATCAAAAACCTCCTCAGGCCGCCTCTAAGATAGGGACACGTCTGATGATGACAGCCCTTGAATCATTCTCATGTTGGGTGGGAGTGTACAAAGACAACCGCAAAATTAATTACTTTAGTTTGGGCTCGTGATAGAGAGTTCATGAGTGTACCGGTGCCATCAATAAAAGGCAAATCTCATAAGAGCGTAACTTGTCGATCGGAAAATATGGTTTTAGAGGAATGATCAATAATGTACCTAGTAAACAAGCATTACCGTCCACATACTTAACGCAATGCAGTAATATTCCATTTCCTGCAGACCAGCGCCTGTATCGTCTTGGCCTTGGCCACTAGCGCCTTCGCTGGCTT
Source organism: Ixodes ricinus (assembly GCA_037355805.1). Lineage (NCBI taxonomy): Eukaryota > Metazoa > Arthropoda > Arachnida > Ixodida > Ixodidae > Ixodes > Ixodes ricinus. The sequence continues at coordinate 117,743 of JAZHYW010017789.1, forward strand.
TGTTAACGGTGGGCTTGGCTACCGCCAAGGACACGAATTCGTTTTATTCGATCACGGCTTAGGGTACACCGGTCTCACCGTCTACGCGGTTGCCGCCCCAGCTCTTACCACACTCTAACAAAAATAAGTGTCGATTTAACTCTTTTTGAGTGTAAGTGGCTTGTCACAGAATCCACTCTTTAAAGAGTAACTATAACTCTTCGGAGGCAAGTGTATGTTTAACTCTCCCATACAAGTGTTCATTTAACTCTTCTATTGAGAGTCACGCCAATACTTTTGAGAGAGTCAGGGCTACTCTTTTGATGTGTAAGTGTAAGAGTTAACTTCACTCCTTTGTGTAGAGTAACTAAAACTCCATGACAAGTGTCGCCTCAACTCTTTGATGAGAGTAAATTTCACTCCTTTGTGTAGGGTGACTGTAACTCTATCAGAAGTGTTGCTGAAACTCCTTGTTGACGAGTGAAGGATGCTCTACAGGGAGAGTTACCTTCATTCCTTCGTGTAGAGTAACTACGACTCTATTAGAATGTTGCCTGAACTCTGTATTCAAGAGTTACGCGTACTCGCCAGGAAGAGTTACCCTCACTCCAACGTGTAGAGTAACTACAACTCTATTAGAAGTGTTGCCTAAACTCTGTATGCAAGAGTTAAACATGTTCTCCGGGAAGAGTTGAATTTACTCGTTTGTGGAGAGTAACTAAAACTCCTTTAGAAGTGTTGCCTGAACTCTGTATTTAAGAGTCAAGTACGCTCTCCAAAAAGAGTTGTTATAACCTTTTGTGGAGTAAATACAATTCCATTAGAAGTTTTGCCTACAGTCCGTATTAAAGAGTTAACTATGCTCTCTAGCAAGAGTTAATATCACATAATAGCACACTTGAGCAGTTTGTATGACCCCTCCTTAGATAGTACTTAACTCTTTAATACAGAGTTTAGGCAACACTTGGAATAGGGCTGTAATTACTCTACAGTAAGAATTGTGTACAGTAAGTACAGCCCCATTCGATGTGTTGCCTAAACTCTGTATAAAATAATTTGCACCCTCTTCAGGAAGAAGTCACACAAATTCCGCTCAATTATGCTGTCAGATGTTGTTTTTAGTGTGTTGTTGAGTGTAAGGTAACCCAGTGAAAAGTAACGGAAACGCCTAAGAACAGAATTAGAAGAACGGAAGTGTAAAATTGGGTTTGTTGGTAAAAAAAAAACTTGCTAAAGAAAATTTAAAAAAAACTTTTTTGGCACTTGACATTTTTAGCCTGTTGAAGTGCGGCCACTGTACTTTTCATTTTGCAATTATTCTATGGACTGTCAATGCCTCCCTTGATTTCACTGTAATTTGGAATACTTTTGTCCTTATTGTAGGAGTTGTTGCATAGAACTAGGTACAACTGAAGTATTTTGCAATGAACAGTATAGCCATAAAATCTAAAAGCGGCTGTGCACATGTTCACAAGGAGATGGTTGCATAGGAAATGTGAAACTGCAGCTGCAAAATGACATAAAATATAAAGCATGAGCCTGTACAGAGGCTATAGGTTCTCATGAAAAGTCAGCATAGAAAGAAAACAGTAGAATAGAGTTTGATAAACCAAGATTTTAATTTCAGCACATGACAAAAAAGGCAAAACTGGCACACAAATTTCCTCTGGCTAACAAGTTTGTAACCTCGTGATCAAGTCTAAAGCCAAGACGGACTTTATTTTGTACTTCACACCAATGAAGTGCCCAGTCACTGCGAGTGACTGGCTTGCTTTTGACGGTAAGAAATGTCGTGGACTCCGTGCGATGCAAGAACGAGCGCTGCACCAGCCACAATATCCGTCACCTCAAAGGAGTGGTCCTCCAACACCACAGTTATGGCACTTGAGTCCTCTTCGTTGAATCGCATCAGCGGGTAGGTCGATCGGTCGTGTCCCTCCTCCTGTGAAGAATGAATGCTTAAATGTAGAGTCAGCAATATTAAAAGAGTGGAAACAGCTTGCCAAGTGCCCTTAGTTAATACCAGTGCACTCATTTGCCAGACAATAGACCATTTTCGAAAATCCCAGGAGCCATTCATAGGATGCGCTCCAATAATAGTTGGCTGGGACTCACTTTCTTGCCAATTGAATAAGAGTCCCAACCGAACACTAAGGCAGCACTTATTGCTAGCTCGCTCAGCCGCAACCATCCAAAACCGTTCGTATCCCTTCTGATATGAACACCTAAGAGAAAGATAAACCACATCTCTCTCTTTCTTTCCATTTTTTTCCTTTGTATGCAATGGCAGTCATAAGCGGTTGCATTTATTTACGGCATCCCCAAGTTTGCACCCCATCGGGAGAAGGGGGCAAGGGGAGGGGCAGTTCCCCCCCCCCTTTCTCCCTGACTTTTGGAACAATTATAGCAGGCAATATGGGAGAAGGGGACAGAGTTTAGCTTCCCTGCACATCACCCCTACTTCTAAACAGTTGCAAATCAATTGGCCTCTGCCCATAGCGGTGAAAGACATAGCTCTTTATAGACTAGACTGAGGGGTGGGATGAATGCAATATCTTAACATCTGCATTTGTCCAAGTGGCATACAATATGTTAGGAACATTTTTATAGATAAATTAGTGTGAACAACCTCTTGGGTTTCAGTGCTGACTGCCGTATATTATAGTTTATTTCACAACTTTAGAAAGGAAGCTAGCGAATGCAAGTAACATCTAAGTTTGGGGAGACCATTCATTAAATATTGTAACTACAGCTCTACAAGGGGCTAATTCGCTATAAAGTACCATTGAACCTTAATAAAAGGAAAACAATTATACCTACTAAAATGAACGAATTCTAAACAAAACAAAACAAGAAAAAAGAAATTTTAAAGTAGCCCAAACCAAGAACATACAGGTAATTAGATTGGCGAGTATTAAAATAACTGATAAATATGCCTCCTGTCAAAACAGAACATGCATCGCGGTTAACCACAACCGACACTACTAGAGAGTCAGCGAGCTGCTCATGTGTACCACTTCATCGTGCTGCTGCACAATAGTTGTGGGCTCTATGTCTTTTATTGCATGTGGATGAACTGGTTGCACCACTCTGAATGCAGGGGCAGGCACATGCATTGCAAGGTCGAATTTAGAGCTCTTTTTTTTTCAAATAGTAGAAAGGTTAATCTATAAATTGCTTAGCCCTACTCTTGCAACATCACAGTGTCCCTCAATCCTTCATCTAGACTTAAGACACGTTTATTACAATCTCGACATTTAAGTTCACACCTATATTTCTACGTTGATTTGAAAGAAAAAAAGAAACAGTTTTAAGAATTGCGGTGTTTGCGGCACAGAAATATGTAGTTATAAATGTACCCATATTGCCTCCATATTAAAGTTATAAATCAGACCGCTGGCCTCCCCTTCAGTTCACCAGTGTCAAATGTACTACTAAATTATCAGTCCAATAAATACCCTCTTATACAAACAAAATATGACAGTTGAACGGAACATGATGCTTGAATCAATAAATCACTCACATAAAAAAAAAACTTGTCGAGTAAAGATAATTACTGGCAAATACGCTCGCATAGCGCGATGACATAGCTGACACTCCACAACTACCCGACAAGCTGAATCTTGGCAAATAAGGACTACTCAACGCCCTGTGGAATTCGGCTTTGGACATACTGGGAGGACTTTACTACAGCACACATCTACCGTCAAGAAGACAGCCATATTTTAACAGAAAAAAATGAACTAAAAATGACTTCAAACACGAAAATAACCAATCAGAACGTCTCTCACAGACTATTAGAATAAAAAGCACTTACAAATAACGCTGTACAGGACCTTTCGGGCCGATCGCTGTGGACTATATACGCGGGACTCGTCGGAGATTCCCGGCCTAGAGTTAGACACGGTTCAAACTTCAAACTCATCGGATCATGACAAAACGTACATTGCGTAGCAAGAACACATGTCCCCGATGGTCAAGAGGAAGGAGAGGATCCTCTCCTTGTCACTCACGTGGAAGAGAAAGCGGTCCGTCCTGTCTTCGGTCCGCCGAAGCTAGTGGTGACATGTATGGCCACATCAAAGGAAGATCACCGGTGTGTAGGCGCTGCCGACAGAATATCCAAGGTCTTGACAATCCGCATGTTGAAGATCGCACTTGGCATTAAACCATCCTTCTTACCGGTTCCAGTAGGGGTAGCGTGGATAGAGGAAATGCCGAGCCGCTTCGCCCGATAAAAAAAAGTCCGCTAAGCAATCAAATGCACTCAAACAACTTAGAAACTGACGCCACGGTGTCCTGATGTGAGCATGTTGATCTTGCCATTCTTTAAAAAAAGCTATCTCTACCGGAGAAAAGAGAACTCCATAAATTGCGAAGCGCATCTGCCCCTTTGCAGTTCGCGGATGCGCGTGTTGGACATTGAGGGGACCGTCCCCACCGTCCTCCAGTCCCTACCTTATCGATAGGCCTTGGTTCACGCGATCCGACTTTCTGTGTGTGTGTGTGTGCGCGCGCGCGCGCTTCGCGGGCTGGACTTCGTCACTCCTAAGCTGAAAGTGAAGAGGAAGCTAAGGTGCTCGGTGAACCAATCGCACGTTTGGCTTTAATCACGTGATCACGCTCCCTCCCGTAACCACGCGCAGAGAGCGGAACAGGCGATAACTGGTCTGTCGGGTGCGTAACTCCTCCGACACTGTCAGCTTAGGAATGAAGGAAGCCCTCTTCCTTCAAGGACGAGGACGCCGAGTCCCCTACAATGGAGGGATTTGGAGAGATTAGTGATGGTGGGTGGGGAAAACGGGAGAGGCACTGTTTTTCTCATCACCTTCTCTCGCCCTTTTTGAGGGAGAGATACAGTTCTTGCGCCAGGCCGAGGGACCTTCGTAAGCAACCCGTTTCGAGGCCATCGGCGCGCCCCTCCACTGCACGCTTCCCTCTCTCGAATTCTTCCGTTTGTGTTAGCTGGTATTTGCTATCCGGGTATCCAAAAACCAATATGGTAGAGATTGCTTAGACATGATAACTCTAGAACAAGAGGACAAAAAGGGACTGACAGACAGGAAGCACCGAATTCAGCTTGAAGCCTCATGTCAAAATTAAAAAGATAATGATAAATCAAATGTCTCTCAACGAAAAAAAGGGGCGATATAAATTTCAAGAAGATTGTCGGCCACTTTGGCGTTCCTTCAGAGCACCAGTGAAGCTAACTAGCTTATGCCTCAAAATAAACAAAACAGGAGCGCATGCGCACAAAGAGACATGCACACACACATGAGGAATGCGCCACATTGGTATAGTCTAAAATATCAACGACATGTGGGCGATCGTACGGGTGTAGCATTATAGCCCCACGTGCAGAATCCGTGTGCACGCTTCAACCAGCATTGTTTCATGTCTTAACCTAATATGTTGAGGGTCTACAAATGACGGCATGATTACGTTGCACACGCTCGCGTGCACACTTACTGTCTCTTAATTAAAAGCTGAATGCTCCGCCGTGACGGTGAGGACCAGGCCACATGATTTGGAAATTCGCGTCATGGGCTTCTGATAAAACTAGCCTTTTGAAGGCAGGGCGAAAGGGCGGGTGTCAGTCGTGGGGCATTCGACATCGGGTGCTTTCGTGCACCACCCGATCGTACATAAAGCATGAACTTTCTGTAAAGCGGTCTCCTTTGGGGAACTTGGCAGTCCACTGTGATAAGTGCTCGTATGACCCTTTGCTAGATAAAACACAGATTCCTGGCAAGTAGGAACAGAAAACAGAGGGGAAAATTTTCGAGGCGTTCAAAATCAGTGTAAAGAAAGATGACAGTTGCATCAGTGCGTCGTCACTCGTTTCATCAAATAAGGAATTCAGATTCATTTGGCTTGAGGTATTATAAAGTGTGTATCAGCGGCGTAGCCAGGAAACTTTTCTCAGCGGTGTTTTTCTTTGTTTAAGCTGTTTGAAAGACAAAAAAAAGAGGAAAAGAAACTACCCAAACACAATTTTGTTTACTATTTTCCTGTTGCCTAGATGACAACAGTCCAACCTTCTTTGCCACATCTCGTTCGTCTAATATTTAAAAAAGGTAAATATAATGTTACACGACGGAAGAACGCAGTCATAAAATATTATAATTGCTTTGAGCAAAAAAGTCCAGACAGGCTCACAAAAAATTACGGTGCGTGCACTTCAATGCGGAACACTCGGGTATCCAATGACTGAAAACTACGGAAAAGTGCAAGAGAATAGCGAAGTTTAGAATACGATTAAACGCAAAATTGCAATGCGCACTCGGGCAATGAGCTAGTGAAGCGTCACGCTCATTGTTCCTGCGCGGATCACATTTTTCAGAAATTATCGTTGTATAGTCATGTTTTAGGTTATTTCCGTTCTTCGTTGTCGTTTTACGAGAAAGTGGAAGAGAAAAATACCAGTTTCTATCATTTTGTGGGGTCTACACATTTAGTGGAAGCCGCCGTCGGTCGATAGAAAGAAGCGAGAGTACCCTTTCGGTGCTGATTTGCATATTCCGGTGAATGTTCAAAAGCGCAGCCCCTATACTGCGTTCACCATTAAGCTCAGACTAGAAGCTCCGCTTTCAGCGCGAGCTTTCTGCCCTTGCAAAAACAAGTCTTCGGAGTCTCGAGAACAAACGTTCCGCTTCAGCGCTGCTAACGAGCATGGTGGCCAGGATTTGCAGCAGGCGGGTTACATTAGGATACAAGGCCTCTGGGCAAATGCACGTTGCCTGTACCGCCGAGACGCGCTAAGCGGTGCGGTCCCCCCACATCTGTGTCAATGCAGTACTTCCCCAGGAACTTCATTTAACAAAACGAATGCTCCGCACAGGCTGGAGATTTGCTCGAAATCGATGCTTGCGACATAAAGACCGGCGTCGTTGGCCACAACATCGCTCTCGCCTAGGGCGGACAATGCTGCCTGACGTTAATGTGCCTAATCTGATGGAGACGTTGATGACACGCTTGAAGTCTGCTAGGTCAATAATCATTCATTTAAGAAAAAAGCGTCAAGCGAACAGCTTGGCTATTTTGAACTCATATTTTTGGGACAGTCTATGTACGTAAAGGAAGTTCCACGACTCACGTGGTGAACGCAAGCATGTAAACATTTCCCACTGCAGCGATTAAAGAAGTCAACTAGGTACGCTTTGAAATCAAGTGATTATGAGCATTCCAAAGCTGCTCCAACAGTGCATATGCTGTCGCTTTTCTCTCTTGCTTCTTTTCATTTTTTTTTTTTTTCAGTGATGGGGATGTTTTTTGTATGTGTTTTCTTGGATTTTTGTTTGTGTATTATTGAAGCTATAAGTACAGGCGAGTAAACACAAAAAAAAAAGACAGGACAAAAATATAAAAAAACGCTAAGCTGTTTAATTGTTATTTTGTCGTCCGGTTTTCTCCTCATTGCAGGGTTCGTAAAGTCAGAGTATTGCTATTTTGAAATTTTGTTGCGCTGCCCTGAAATTGTCGTCGAGGCCTTGAGACTCAAAGGGTAGGGGATCTTTAGTTAAGCCGCCTGCATTCCCCGAGGCGAGGCCAGCGTCTTTCGAGGTCAGGATTTAGAGGCTTTTGTGACGTATGGAGCTGAGCCATTCGCACCTGCGAGCCTGAAGAAAGGCTTCGGTTACTAACATGGCCGAGTTTGGAGAGAGCTGTTCGAAAAGCCGGAGCCGGAGATGTGTTTTTCACACAGTCCACGGACAGCGTCGTCGTCTTCGTTTTCGGTATGTTGTGGGCACAGCCCTTCGCCGTAGTGGGTTGTCGAAACGAAACAAACACACACAAAAAAAGTACTGACAGAGGAAAGAGGGAAGGGGTATAGAGGACAACCATGAAATTTCGGGAATGTTCCGACCCTTGAACCCCCCTTCCCCCTCCCCTGGCTACGCCACTGGTGTGCAAATTTGTTCGTGTTTTCCAAATAAAATTCACTTGCCAGTAACGCTCCGAGTTTGCACTACTACTTCTTTCAGCTCGGTTTTTGTTTTTCCTGCGCTTCTAAGTATAGGTTTGTTGCAGCTGACGTCACTCCCGGCTAAACTGTAGGTCAAAACCAACATTGTAGTCTGCTATCAGTGCCTTAGCGCCATGTTGGAGGCATTCGGCGTCTTATTGTGACAGCAGTAGTGCTGTAAAGTCATAAAGCCGTCTTTGTATAACCACATTTCAGAATATTTTCTTGCCCTAGTCAATCGCAAAAAGGTTCTTCACCTGACAGGAAGTGCAGTCCATAAACCCGTAGTTAGGGTACGAAGCTTTTCTGTCGAGATCATAAAGTCAACATAATAATCTAAAGCGAAAAGTCCCATGCGTTTGGCCGCGACGGGAGGGCGATGCATAGACGCGGACATCGGCGGCCCCATTGGCGGTCCCTACGAGCTCATATCGCTGGCGACGCATATGCACAAAGGAGCAGCAAAAAATCACCTGTAAATTCTGCACCTTTTTTTTTTACTTTGCAGAAAAACATTTGAATTGCGCGTTGACAAAATTAAATAAAGGTAGGCTGTACCAACTCACTTATTAAAACATCCTTGCCCATCTTCCCCCCAACAAAAAAAAGAAGCGGGTAGGGGAAAAAAAACAACCTCCCCCCCCTCCCAAAAAGAAAAAAAAAAGAAGAAATCTGCGCCGAGCAGTGTTGAACATGCGCCGACCCGATAGCGGCGCCATCTGTTGACAGCCCGTGATATCGCGAGGAGAAACTAACTCTCGCTACAGTTACTCTCGAGTTCGAGTGAGGGTTAAGGGAGAGTATCATCGAAACAAGCGGTCGCGAAAGAGTAACTTTGATGAAGAGAGTTAAAGTAGAGTAAGTTAGGAAACTTACTCTCCTTTGACACCTTTTTTTAGAGTGCAGGGTTGCGCACTACCACGCTTCGCCGCCGTAATCAGGGTTGCCACATACGCCGCTGCCCCAGTTGCCACCGTGGCGGCCGTTGCTCCAACCATCACCCGTACTGTGGCTACCTCCTACCATGCTACCTCTGCCTTCGCCACCTACGTCGATCCAGCCGTTACTAAGGTTGCCATCAACGCTGATCTAGCTGTCGCTACTGACACTGCCCCAGCTTTGACCAAGGTTTCCACCTATATCTCTCCAGCTGTGGCTAAGGTTGCCACCTTCGCTTCTGCCCCACTCATGGCTGCAGCCCCTACCGTCAACCACACTGTCGCCACCTCCTACCACGCCGTTCCAGCTAAAGCTACTTACGCCTACAGGCTACCGCTGCTCCAAATGTGACGATCGCTGCTCACGCTCCAGCCGTTACCACCGTTGCTCACGCTGCCGCTTTAGGCTGCGGCTACGGAGTTTAACACCTTGAATGCGGTATTGTCACTACGGTTAAGGACACGGTCTTGCCAGCTGCGGCCTCACCTACGGTAACAGCCTTGGCACTTACGCTACGCCGACTACACAACCCTTCTTTACAAAAATAAGTGTACGTTTTTGTTTTTTTGTTTTGACACTCGAGATTTGAAAGGCGTGCATTTCAAAATTCTGAAGGTTATCATTTTGTGCTCCGTAGATTGTCAACGGATGACTTTCTAGACCTGAAGACGTAATCGCCAATGCTTTTTTTTTCTCGTACATTTCAGAAACTGTATTCAACCCACACTCAAGTCATCGTCGCTTTTCCAGCGGGATATGCGTGAGGATTAACAAATAAAAATGTTATTTCAAATCGGTCGAAATGCCACTGACCTACTTTTTCAGCATTACCCTCTCCTTTTTTAAGTTTCTCTAAGACTATGGTTCAGCTAATGATTATGTGAAACTACTTTCCCTCGTATTGCTTTAGTGAACCGTTTTGCCATCTCTGTTAATAGACTAATCTAAGTAAATATAAAGTGCCTGAACTTCCAGATATTCAACAAAGTTTTATTGGGAGTTCAGAATCCAATGAATTCTGCAGCGCGGTGCAGATTAAAGACGCCAGGCTAACAGTCGTCGTGCACTGGCTAAATGTTTTCATCTCAAGCGGAGAAGTCAGGGCCGGCTTGTATGAATCAGTGACTTAAATGAGACCCTGAGAAAGAAATCCTGCGAAGCCTTGGGTGCGCGAGCGCTTGATACTCGGCTTCATGTTTCACTCCGGTCGTGCGTTAGTTTCGGCATTGTATTCTTTCACACAGTCTTAGCTGAGACGTTGATCTTAGAAAGCAGGCTCAGATGCACAATGGAGATTACTAATTTCCCATTCTCTAAAGAAACATCACAAAAATATATTAATAAATATAAACCAATTAAGAACACTCAAAACTAAGGTGTTTTAAGCTTTTACCATACTCCAAGACATCGTGTTTTGAGTGATTTTCTTTTAATAATAAAGATATTTTTTTTGTCTGGCCCTGTCTTTTGCCATAAGATACATCAACTTATATTAGTAAACAAACTGTGGCGTACCAATTAGCGTGCCAGCGACGCCACGCATGCGCGATGTGGCGTGGGCAATAGCGCGTCTTCCAACATAACCATACAATTGGGATTCGGTGTTGCCGGCATCGAATGGAGTCCACGACCCCTTTTTCGCTTTTAAATTATTTTTTCTGCGTCTTCCCGGTTATGTCTCTTTCATAATGTCCTTAGCGAAATGAACAAGGATCGTCACATCGCTTAAATGCTGTGACACATGGCAATCTATTTCGCGTGTGATGCCACAAAATGGACGCTAAAGCGTGATTCTTGTGCGCTCGATGGTGCGAAGACTACAACAAACGGGACGACGTTTGTTTGTGACTGTGATGGCAGAAACGACGTGAGAAGTGTTCCCAGTTTCTATCTCTCACAAGATTGTTTATTTAACTCGCTAAGCTTAACCGGTGAACCAACACATCGCGGAGCTCGTAGCTGATTTGACAGGGGACACTTAAAGGAATTCTTATGTTTCGTAAAAGTGTTTAAAATATGTTTGTTTTATTATAAAGAGAGATTCGACTAAAAGCCCTTCTGGCTTGAGTCACATTGAAGTACGTGTTATGTGCTGTGAGTTATGCTTGTACGGACGACTGATACTGTTTACCGTGACCGCTAGCTCATCACTCTCACTGTCAAAAATGCAATGTGTTGACAACTTTTCAAAAACTTGGCGTTCATTCCGTTCTAAGAAGATCGACGTGCATACGCAGCTGGTCGTTTTGTGTGTGTGTGTGTTTTTTTCAACACACCGTTACGGTGGACAATTTTGCCTACAAGAAAGATCATTTTATCAAGTGTTAAATGCAAATTCTGCTCAGTTATTATTCATATGCTGTAGAAATCTTTATTTATCAATCGCAACTGTCGAGAATTTACATCTCCGTGACTTGCCCGACAATATCAGAGCGCTCTGAGTCCAGCAGTCTAGATCGGCTGAAAAGGATCCCGAGTAACTCTGGCGGCGAGGCAATCAATCAAGGTCACAGGAGAGAAGCCACCACACTAATTTGGCTTAAGAAATTCAGCACAACATGCATAGAGGCCGTGAGATTGGTTGCATTGGTTTGCCATAGTATGGGGATATATGTTCACGCTTCAGATGAAAAAGGTAGGCAGTGGATTACGACAGCTGGCCTGTAGTTCTTCACGTGTATCACCCAATACTAATGCGGGATCGCCCATACGCAAGAACGATGCGATCGTCCATATTGAAACAGGCATGGCTGGGGAGTGAGCCAATGGTCACTGGTTTCTTGAGAACCCTTATCCGCTTCAGGTGCCTTGAGCCACAACAATGCTATTCCGATAAATACAAAAAACAAAAAATTATTACAAAAAACAACAAAAAAACATTATATCCCTTTGTAATGAAAGTTTAGAGCGCGGTTTTTACATACGAATAAGGTACTCAGGCGTGACTGTTAGATAGACAGTTGGCGTGCCTTATTGACACGTTTTTTATTAGTGTCGCGCTTTTAAAGATAATTTCGCCCACTTTTTTGCGCCAAAAGGGTCATTAAGGACAATACATACTAATTTAATTCCGTTGACAACTGGATTAATGATTCGCCTGATCATGCATGTTTCACCGCTAAACACACACGAGATATGTCCGAGTCCTAGAGGTCGGAGAATAGTCACAGTAATATTGCATCCTAAAGTTTATGTACCCCATACACCTTACATCTAACAACTCCTAGTCGAAATCATAAAGCTCTCGTTTAGTTTAGGATTATTTTTTATTTATACATCATACGAAATACCTAAATAATTTTTGTATATATTCAAGCCCAACTGACTTTGTCTTCAAAGCATCTAAACAGATAGCGTTTGTTTCTGTATTTTCAGTTACACAGGAAGCAATCCAAGAAAAAAAAACATTCAGCTATTTTATCAAAATTATTGTCACGCGATGCCAAATTATTTGTCATATTCACACCTTTTTTATTGCGAAATAACCTAAACTGTAATTCTCAGTGGACTTCAGAGTAATATATCATAAATATGCATGTCACTCCGGGGCCGGCTTTCTTGACAACTGAACCGACATAATCATTAGACTGGTTACAAGAATGCACATGTAGAAATTACCGTTCTCCTCCTCCATTTGAGACAGTTTCAGCTTGTACACCAAAATAAAAGTGTCTATTTCGGCGTTTTAACAAATGACAATAGCCCATAACACTAGTACAGTCACTTTACAACTGTAGCAGGATTTGTTTTTAAAAAAGATGCCACCAGCGAAAACCCAAGGACAAAGAGTCCGTTAATATAATTTATTACATCATTTGCATTGAATCAGGGACATCCGGCAGGTTTGCTGAATAACTTGACGGTGTTAAGTAGCTTATTTTTCTAAAACGTGGAGAAAAACAACACTAGAGTTAATATAATGATTCTAAAATGTTTTTTGCAAAAACAAAAAATGATGGAGGAGACTCTCCAGGATTTAGAAATACTTACACTTCTTCTTGCGGAGAAGGGCGGTGTAGTCGGAATACCCACCAAGACCGTAACCATAGTTCAAGCCGTAGCTGGCAAGATCATGCCCGTAGCCGAAGTGGCCAAGACCGTAGCCGAGGTGTCCAACTCCGTAGCCGTAACCGAAAGCTGGGGCGTGAGCAATGGTGGTAACAGCGGGCGCGTGAGCGACGGTCGTCACAGCTGGAGCAGCGTGGTAGGTGGCGACAGCTGGAGCAGCGTGGTAAGAAGTGGCGACGGTGCGGGTGACGGCTGGGACGGCAGCCACGGTTGCGACTGGAGCGGCGGCGTAGGTAGCAACCTTGGTCACAGCTGGAGCGGCGTAGGGGGCGAAAGCTGGAGCAGCGGCGTAGCCGGCGACTGGAGCGGCTGCATAAGTGGCTAGAGCTGGGGCAGCGAGGGTGGCAACCTTGGTGACAGCTGGAGTGGCGTAGGTGGCAACCCTGGTCACCGCTGGGGCAGCAACGTAGCGAGCGACGGCTGGAGCGGCGTAGGTGGTGACAGCTGGAGCAGCGTGGTAGGAGGTGGCAACGGTACGGGTGACAGCTGGAACAGCAGCCACAGTGGCCACTGGGGCAGCAGCGTAAGAAGCAACCCGGGTGACTGCTGGTGCAGCAGCGTAGGGGGCGACGGCTGGAGCGGCGTGGTAGGATGCAAACCTGGTCACAGCTGGAGCGGCGACGGCGTAGCTGGCGGGAGCGTACCCGTAGCCAGCGAGACCGGCGTAGCCGAGGCCGTGACCAAGACCAGCGTAACCGAGGGCGTGGCCGTAGCCCAAACCATAGCTGTAGCCAAGACCGCCGTTAACGAAGCCGGCGAAGGCACTGGTGGCCAAGGCCAGGACAAGACATGCACGGAACTGGTTAAGAAAAAAGCAAGCAAACAAGAACTTGATACCTGATTTCATTATTGTCAATAGTTTAAGTACACTTTACTCTAACGGATAAGCCAATTAAACGTGTTTTTTATATTTTAGAACGCTTAGTACTTGGGAGCATTGTAGTTGTATGCGAAATTTATAATTTTTGTAAAGCTACTATTTTCTTCTTTCTTTTTTTGGGGGCATATTTAAATGAAAAGTCTAAGAAAACAAAGGGCTCTCTCTAGCTTTTTCGGGGCAGTATCTCTTCATAAAATTGTAGTGAGCACATACCATGATTGCAAGTGTTTGTTGTCGCGCTAAAGCTGCAACTGCTGAATGGAATGTTCGTGCTGTTCTATTCATACAGAGCGAAATATGTGAGAGAGAGAGAGTGTGTGCACAGTTCTGTCGAAGAAAGTATATTGATGCCAACCTCAAGGGAAAAGTATAATGGCACAATGTGACATTGGTTGGTACAAGCCGTTTTTCTTTCTGCGAAAATATTCTACGATTTTTTTGGTGGCGTTGAGGAACCCTTGACTACTTGAATCAAGATGAGAGCGTGTGTTTTCGTACCGCTCATTTTGATTTACAAATGTACTGAATTCTTTTTTTATATGTGGGATTATGGCGCCATAACTTTTGAACAGCTCTTCAATTGTTTAGACTTCGTAATATTGAAGCCCAGTGTCAATCTTATGTAGCATTCATTACATTTCTCTTATTTTACAATGTATACCAGATATGTGTTTTTTAAGACTTGTTGCCAAATATTTGTTGCAGCAACAGGCTTCGTTTTCCTCTTAATAATACGTTAATCAAACTTTCTGGAAACATTCAGTTACATCAAACTTTGTCCATGTTACTTTGTAATAAAAAGCCATTCTAAGGGTTTTCTATTACGAAAGCGTCATAAAGTTAGTAATTAAAAAATACAATTAAGAAAATACCGATTTGTAATAAATGTCGCCCGGTACACAAAAGCCGATCGACAAATGAGCTGTGTCGTGATTTTACCAAAATGAAGAGGGTTATTTAAAAGGAGGCAACTAACGGTATTACGGCCTCTAGTTTCTTAATTACGTCGGGCCTACACTCTTAATCTGGGGCCGGCAAACGTCACGGCTATAGCCGTGACGTTCAACGTTTTCAGGACTTAGCCGCGAACTGATCCGGCCCCGTCAAAGTTGCCGTGTACAACGTCACGGCTGCTGTTCGCCCCCTCCTCTTTGATGGTGCGAATGGCTATATAGGTGGCTCCGTAGGCGGCCCTGTAATTTTTGGCGGCCCGTTTGTGCAGGGCCGGCAAAAACGGGCCGGCTATGCACGTAATAGTGGAAAAAAGACTCTGCTTTCCGCTAGATGGCGGCAGTTGCGGCCACCCAGCGTGCCCCGCGGGCGCAGCCAGCGCATTTCTCTTCTCGTTGTGCCAGGACGACGAATTTTGAACGTACGAAGTACGAATCTAATCGGAAGCATCTGCGGGTGACGTTTGTTTTCTTATCATGGTGATGGAAGCCTATGTTAGAGTGTGCGCCGAAGCCGCGGGACAGTGAGTTAGTTCTTCAGGATGCTCACGTCGAAGGATATCAAAGGCGGGCGGTGTAACCATGACGGAACATGTGAATTCGATGGCTTCACACGGCCTGCTGATCTGGCGGCACGACCAGCACGATCACCACTTCTGGGCCAACTTGGCTGGTGCTATTACTGCGGGCACAGTCCTCTTCAGCATAACCGACTGGGTAATTATGTAGCTCACTGGCTAATAACGGAATAGAGTCAAGTGTTGAAAGAGTTCCTAACTAGTAACTTTTGTTCTCGTTAACAGAGGACTTCTTGGACCCTCTCCTGGATGATACAGGTATCTATACACCATATTTTTGTATTCTAAGAAGCACGTTTGAAATCACCTCTTTTCATATTATTCGGATACCGGCTGGCGTCGCCGGTGGAAAGCGGAAAACAGGTTTACTTCATTTCACCTTAGCATGGACTTACCACAACGGCTACAAGCGCGGACTCTTCGCGTCTGACGTCGGCTCGGATGCGCACAAGCACTCGTGGAGGGTGACAATTTTTAAAGTTCTCGGGTCACAGTCGCAGCCCTTATGGTTTGCCTATGGTAAGCTGAGGCAGATAAAGCTAGCCGGTTATGCCTCAACGGTGGCCACCAGCATTTTCCAGCGACAAGGTGTAAATAGTTTATAGGGGGGTGCTTTTTTCTTGCCGAAGTGTCCGCCGATAGAGCACGGCGTATACGGCGCACTCATCAGCTTGCCGTCCGAGGTATATAGTCGTGCGTCTCGGCCGGCGTCGACGATCGCGTTGAGCAAAGGAGGACGGCCACACAAGGAACATTTATACTAAAATTGATGATGAATGTAACATCTACAATACACTAAGTTTGTCCTTGTGCGTGCACCCTTCTTTGCTCACGCGACCGTCGACGTCGGCCGAAACGTTCTTTCTGTGTGAATGAGCCTTCAGGGGAGACTCGCGTCCCTGCGCTAGACGTCAAAGCGTGACATGTGAGGACAGTCTCCGCCCACCGCGTCGCAGCCTACGACGTACCGCTGTCCGCAGTGAAGGGGTGCCACACTGATTGCTTTAAAGCATGTTGAGCTTTAATCGGTACGCGCTCGGAAGCGAGAAAGACAGGCAGGCGTTCTACGCACGCCCGAGCAAAGAGAATATACTCGGGTGTCTGTGTCTCGGATGGCTTCTTTCCAGCTGTCGCTGTCCCCCATCTTACGCAGAAATCTTACCAATTTTTTATAAGTTTGTGCTCATGATGTAACGAAGTATACATGTTAGATCTTATTTCAGGCACAAAGTTGGGGTCGAATTTGGATTATTTATAAAAAAAAAAAGATTTGTGGTGGTGCAACTGCGCGAACCGCAAGTTGCACACATTTTTGTCCTCATGTTATTAGAAATTGAAACGTCTAAGGCGGAAACTAACCTTTTCCAACTTATCGGAGGTAGCATGCCTGACTCCTTTCCATTTCCCTACATCTTAAGTAATGCAGTATAACGTTTGGTGACACTCTAAGAATAAGCTTTTATTAGGCTAACTGAATTTAGGAAATGTATTGTATTAAACAATATTTTTGAAAAAAGTCGAACTATTTATTTTACAATATTTGACGCAGTTTAGCAAGGTGTTTACCCTGACGTGACCATACTTTTAAATTTAGTAATTACAGAAAGTTAATTATTCAAAATCTTTGACACCATAATTATCCAAACGTCAAATGTTATGAATTTTTATATTAAACAAAAATAGCTGTTTATGTGCGACGTGTAGTTTTTGAGCAAACGATTTAGTCGGTGTTTCATGACGCAGCCTGTATGATATAACCATGAACCTGTAGATCCTGGCAAGTGGACAGCCTCAGCTCCCCTTCCTGGTGGCGTCGAAATTTACTGGTTTGTTCCCACTCTGCAAACTGCCACCAAAGCTCTATTCATATGACGTCAGACTGCTTTTTAATGTCCAGTAACTAAACATAAGCATGGCCGCCGAGAGCAAATGCGGTTATCTAATTGGCGAATTTGTTTTCGCTTATTTTGTTTTCCGCAGAGCTCACGAATAAACGTTTTGTTAGCGGCCATGTTTGTGGCCGATGACTCAACATTTGTATAGACTCTAACATCCAGCAAGCTACTTTCTAAAAAACCAGCTGTTTGCTAAATTTTAGAACGTAATTAAGATAAAAGACATGTTCTCTCTCCCCTATTAACTTATAATGAAATGCTGAAAATTCTTAATCGCAGCGGCATCATGCCTTGATGACAGAGGCAAATGGCCTTCGGACGTGCCGCGGACACCCGTCTTGTGGCACGAAGCTCCGGCAGACTGCAACACAGTTGGCTCGGAGAGCGCACCTGCAACTGCGGCGGGTCCTAGTTCACCAAGTGTGTCAACTGAAAGCAGCGGCCATGCTTCCACCAATATTTCAGCAAGTGACACAAGTTTTCATATACTTTTCTATTTTATTGTTTGAATGTGGTATTTATTACAACAAAGCACCACCTGTATCTTCAGCTGTGCATCTAATTTAAACAAATAAATGGATTGTTTACCTGCGGACCCACTGTTCTTTTAAATGTTTAGAAACCATCGGCCTTGCCCTTGAAACAATTCCTGTATATTTGCTTTCCCCTAGAGCACTCGGGAAGTGAATCGCTAAAGTATACAAATTGAGCTTGGTAATAATTTTCCAATATATTTTGCGACTCAAAAATAAAGTTGCGACGTGACTATGTGCATGACGTCTTACAAGAAGACGTCAGGCTCAGTGCCACGTCACAGCTTCATTTTTACGGTGAAATTTTCCTGTACTTCTCATTTGCCTGGCTTTCTTCGTGCATCACAGTCCTGGACCCTCCGAGATACTCTGCGGGGGAGTGGACGACGGCACATTTTTATAGCCAGCAGAAAACGGGCCACATAGAAAACAGGCCAGCTAGAAAACAGGCCAGCTAGAAAACGGGCCACCTAGTACACAGGCCAGCTAGAAAACGGGCCAGCTAAAAAACGGGCCGGCAAGATCCAACTTGTCACGGCAAATTTTGGGGCCACCTAAAAAGGGACGGCAAACGGGCTGGCAATTTTAGGTGGCCCCGAAATTTGCCGTGACAAGTTGGATCTCATTTGTCACGGCTATAGGTGGCTCCCTAGGTGGCCCCAGATTAAGAGTGTACCGTCGAAAGTTTTAGTAGAATAACTTGTACATCATCGCATTTTTTTTAGATATGCTTTCCGTTCTATAGAAAGTTTTCGAGAAATCCGTTCCATAAATTCATTGCAGCTGAATGAACTTTCGTATTTAATAATGTCGCGCACGAATAGCTGAGTCAGCAGCCTTGTCGACTCCCATGCCGCTAGCTGGTGTTCCATCCCCGCCAGCGCTTGTCCTTTATTTTTTTTTTCGTGACTGGTATCGTACTGGTATCGACTCGAGAATCTTGTTTCAGTTTTATATCGGAAAGTTCTAGACACGCACAGGCTTACAAAGGGAGCTTCGCATGGCTGATGCGAAGCTCAGCTAAGCTTTTTGCGCTCTGATTTTGCTTCACTGGGACGTCACGTAGCTAACGAACGGAGTAGAAGTTACAAACCAAGCTCAACGCTCCGATTCGCTCAAAAGAGCACATCTCCTTACTCGTCTTAAGGCTTATATGAATTTTCTTCGCTTGATGATTTTGTTTATTTAAATACAAAAACAAATGTAACATTGAAAGTGTCGAATTGACAAACAAACGGGAAAGAAGTATATATATTTTCGAGATTATATTTGCGGGTTATATTTGATATAAATCACCTTAGTAAATCTGGCCTGATTTAATTCATGACTTTAATCAATTTGATTAAAAATTTAAATCACGACTTAAATCATTTTGATTAACGCTTTAAATCATATTGATTTTTATTCTCCACTTTGCAATCAAGTCAGTCATGCTTCTGGGAAAGTGATAGATGACGGCGTGTTTCACGTTCCTCTGCGTGTTTTACCTCCAACTGATCCAATTAAGCGCGAAGAATGCGTCCTGATATTTAGTTTCTGGTGTGTGCGTTTGCGTCTGTTATTGCAACTAGCTTTTGCTTCCGCTTGGACATAATGATGAAACGGAGTACAGTTCCCTCAACATAATGCGATGTCTGAAAGTTTTGTCGATATCCAACCGAAAAAGAACAAGAGAAGCATTGCCCGCTTTATTTCAAGATAGCATGTTCATAATAGGTATAAAGGACGTATGTTTGCACTTAGCTCCACACGATCTAACTTTTACAAACACCGGAGATACCAAACACTCTTTAAGCCCTCCGCTTTTAGACAAAACAAAAAGGACTGATTTTGCTTTTCTTGGCGGCTCGTGATGTTAATGTTTATCAAAGACACATGCCTTTTTTGTTATGCACAGAACACGTGTAGCGCTCCGGACTTTCTTAGACTTCGCCGGCATCGGTCCCCTGTTTAAACTGCTCACCGAACGCGAACCCTTATATTCGCCATCGAAATGTTGATGAACTGCTACCGACCTCAATCCGGCCGTCGAAGCGTGCCCGAATTCAATTCGTGAGCGGAATTTGTCCGCGACGAGCCCTAGGCATCGCTTGAATGCTGATCACGTTATAATAAAGTCAGTCACCCGTACTCACCCGGAGGAGGAAAAAAAAAGAAAGAAAGAAATTGTCGAGCTTTTGGCTACTGTGTAAGAAGCCAGAAACGTGACTCTTTACTCTGGTGACTGACAAAGCGAGAACGGCAACGGTTCTCTTTATGAACGCCCGAACCTCCAACACCCTTTCGTTGCTGCGCGCTTAGCTGCTGAAGGTTAGCCGGTTATGAACAAAGCAGCCGAGTGTAGCTTGGCTCCGGCCACTGCCGCGACGTCGTAGCCCATTTTATGCTCTGCTATCCTTTACTCGCCCCTCTTACCAGTTTAGATGGAAACAATATCAGCGTCAAAAGACAAGGAAAAACAAAAAAAAACAAAGAAGCAAAATGATGTTCACCCAGGTAGCACCGAGTTATGGGCCAAAACTTGGCTTTTGTCTGGCAGTTTAGGGCATTGAAAAGGCCGAAAAAGCCAAAGTAGAGCCAAACCTGACCTCCCTTGGCAACAGTCTGGGTATTTTGGCCCTAATTCGCCAAACAAGTGCCAAACTTAGGCTTCACTGCCTGGTAGTTCGGCTTTAATCTGGCATATTTGGGCCTAAATCGCCTAACAAATGCCTGAGTTAGGCTTACTGCCCAGTAGTTCGGCAGATATTTGGCATTTTTGGGCCAAAATCGCCAAACAAATGCCAAAGTTAGGCTTCACTTTTTGATAGTTCGGCTGTCATCCGGCACCTTCGGGCCAAAATCGCCACAGATGTGCCAGAGTTAGGCTTACTACTATGTAGTTCGGTTGACATTTGGCGTCTTCGGGCCCAAGTCGCCAAACAAGTGCCAAAGTTAGGCTTCGCTTCCCGATAGTTCGGCTGTCCTCTGGCAGCTACGGGCCAAAGTCGCCAAACAAGTGCCAAAGTTAGGCTTCGCTTCACGATAGTTCGGCTGTCCTCTGGCAGCTACGGGCCAAAGTCGCCAAACAAGTGCCAAATTTAGGCTTCGCTTCCCGATAGTTCGGCTGTCCTCTGGCAGCTACGGGCCAAAGTCGCCAAACAAGTGCCAAAGTTAGGCTTCGCTTCACGATAGTTCGGCTGTGATCTGGCAGTTACGGGCCAAAGTTGCCAAACAAGTGCCAGAACTAGGCTTACTGCCTTGGAGTTCGGCTGATGAGGTATTTGATGTACGCGGGTGGTCTTCATCTTAATTAAACATAAATCAAGTTTCATTCGGCTGGCCACTTTATCTTATTTTGGGTGTCTCTTGATTTCTCCAGTCCAAAGGTTGGCTGAACGTTTTGACGCGGCTGGACCAGGCTTTGCAAACGCCAATTGTGCCGGATGTTGTACTCGAGCGTAGGTACACACTCCAATATCGGGACGTGCCGTGAGATTGGTTCGACATTATGGCGCGTTCACACCGACGATCCGATCTAGTCGCGCGATAACTTTCATCGCAAAAGCGACCAGCGCGGGCCAAAAGCGACGCGATTTGAGCAGTCGCTTGCTGACCCGACTTTTTGCGATGCGATCTATTAGCGGAGAGGCTGAGCCAATCAACGGCGTTCGGAGCGAGAGTTTTTGAAAAGCGACTCGCCAACGAAGGTGTTGGACTCGCTCATCGCGCACGCCAAAGTGATCATCTAATTTTTTTTTTTTTGCGATGCGATTTAGTTGCATTGCGCGACTGCTTATATCCTCGGTGTGAATGCGCCTTTACAGAAAGTGCTGCCATCGAGCTAGCGCTGCACGAGACCGATGTGCGTACGTCTCCTCAACAGATATGCGGCGCGTTGCAAAAGCGAGCGTGGCTCTGTGCGTGTCTTGCATTGTGAGTGGGCACCGTCAAATCCTAGCGATAACAAAGAGCGGAAACGACGGGGGCTCCGTGGCGCCGCTCCCGCATCACACTTGGGGAATTAAAATGAAATCCCGGAACTTGTTCTATTTTAGCGTGTTGGTGCTTTTTGAACATTTAGAAAGTGGAGACACATAAGGGACGATACAGACAGGGCAATCTTTCAACTTCAACAACATTTATTTTCGGCTTCAAGCTCAATGCCCGCCCGCTCCGTGAAAGTTCGGGAAAGAGAAATCTTGGGGGAAGGAGAGGAAGCGGAGAAAGTGTACGCGATCCCCCTGTCCTACGGGGCCATGTAAAGTACATCGGGCAAACGGGGCGATGCCTCAACGACCGGCTCCGAGAACATCAAATGGACGCCGAAAGAGCTGCTTCGGATTCTCAGCACCCGATCGTCATTCACGGGAGGAAATGTCCCGGCTGCGCTCCTAATTTCGCCGGCACGACAGCCATGGGAGGTCACTGTGAGCGAGTCGGGAGAGAAATAATTGAGGCCTATCGGGTGGCGACAAGCCCGCAAAACATAAGCACCCCTTCCATTTCGCTCTCAAGAAAGAAGATTATCTTTCTGAGGCCCACAATGGAAGCCGAACGCTGACAGACTATGGCAAGGCGACAAGGTCACCGGCAGAAGTGGTCTTTCCTTTCATTCCGTTCCATTTCTTTCCAAAGAGGGGCTGGACTCCCCCGTCCCTTATTTTCCTACTGTAGAACAGGTCGGGATACACTCTCTCCCCTGTAGCTTTGGCTGTACAGCAGGTTTTTTTTTATAAGTTATCTTTGTTTTTTTGTTTTTTGTCTCGACTCTAAAGCGTCGAAAATGCCGAGGGAGCTTAGCTGCGTTGTTGTTGCCCCTTCGACCTCGCCTTTTGCAAATCCTCCCCACCTGCTTTTGTGTCTCCTGCGGCTGTCAGCGAGCGAGACAGCCGCTTTAAGCAAATCAAAAAGGTGGAGCGAAAAGCGTGACCTCTCTGCGTAGGAAGCGTAGGACTAAAACGTTTGGATAAAATTGTTTTCACGTGACTCTCTCTGTCACGCTGATGGGATCTCTGGGCTGTTGTTTTCGCCGTTTGCCAAGTTATAGAAATGGGCGGGCCACGTAGGTCCGGTTTTCGAAATGCGCTCTTCAGTGTTCTGTTGCTTTCGTGCGTTGCAGACGCGGCCGTGTTTTGTCGTCGTAAACGGCCGGAATACGTCCATGCCAATTTTTTGGTAACAGCGATTTTTTTACCGGAGTTCGTGGAATTTTTGTGATGTGTTTGTTGGACACGCCTCGACAAAAACTGCTCTTCGCCGACGACGAGACGTCAGATGTGCGCAGCCTTCTTTTTTGAGTGTATTTGTGTGGTGCCTGAGTTGGATTATGCATCTATCAAGGATTACATGATATCGCTCTTTTATTAGTAAGTACACTGCAAGCATACTTCTGTTAGTAGCCCTGCTTTCCTCTCAATCTCCGCAGTTTTTGTGTGATGAATTTTGCTTGGCATTAGGACAGTGTTAATTTTATTTTATAATTTGCTTTTCGTTTTACAGAGAAGTGTGACCTTTGAAAATATGTCGAGAATACACTGTGTGTAATGATAGTGGTTTAATAAACTTCTGGGAGCGATCGAAAAAAATGTGTTTGTCCGTATATGTGATTTTATACGCAACAAATGATATGCAACGTACACATATTTGCACGACGTTCGGCCAATACGGAGCAGACGCATCGTAGAGTATTCGCACAATATTGCGCGAACGTTAGGCCGGGGCAAAACGGCTGAACGGCAGTACCTGCCGGATATCAAACGGTGGTGCCAAACTGGATCTTTGAGCGATATTGGAACCGGTTTTGGCCGGTACTGGCACGATACTGAGAGTATTGCCGTGCTGCTTGGGAACGGAGGTGATGACATCTGACCATCGTGTTTCCAACGCGTATTTAATTTAATTCTCGTCTTGGGCGCGTGAAAGATCACTTCTGTGACACACCAGGGATATTCCAAACTTGGGCAGGCCTCTCGGCTTTCTTTGGCACTTATTTGGCACTTCAGTGGGTAGCCAAAGAAGAGCCAAACTTCGGCATGCCCCAAATCGCCAAATTAAGATTTACTGCGGCAGTTATGGCTCAAGTCTAGCACTTACTTTGGCAGAACTGTAGCGCACCAGAGAAAAGCCAAACTTGGCATGTCCGAAATACCCAGATTAGGCGTTGCTTTGGCAGTTATGGCCCAAGTCTGGCACTTACTTTGGCACAACTGTGGCGGACCAGAGAAAAGCAAAACTCGGCGCAGCCAAAATACCCGAATTAGGCGTTGCTTTGGCAGTTAGGGTTAAAGTCTGGCACTTACTTTGGCAGAACTGTGGCGGACCAGAGAAAAGCCAAACTTGGCATGTCCGAAATACCGAAATTCGGCGTTGCTTTGGCAGTTATGGCTCAAGTATGGCACCAACTTTGGCGCTCCTCTGGCGGACCAGAGAAACGCCAAACCTTGGCATGCCCCGAATGCCCAGATTAGGATTTACTATGGCAGTTATGGCTGAAGTATGGCACCAACTTTGGCGCTCCTCTGGCAGACCAGAGCAACGCCAAACTTTGGCATGTCTGAAATACCCAAATTCGGCGTTGCTCTGGCAATTATGGCTCAAGTATGGCACCAACTTTGGCACTCCTCTGGCGTACCAGAGAAGAGCCAAACTTTGGCATGCCCTAGGATCGCCCAACTAAGGCTATTCGCGTCTCCAGCTCGTCGCTCGCCCTCCCGCGGCGGAAACGGGAAGCGCTCTAGTGAGGGTCGCCCGATTCTCCGGCCCAGCGGGCACGGCGGAACTCCTCGCATTCATGGCTCGCGAAATGTCATTTCCAAATGCAGACAACACTCTTCACTGTCCGAATGTAGTGCTGCAGCCGGTGTGGGATTGTACCTTATTAGAGAGTTTGAGTATTGCGTCTATACTTCGTTTCAGCTTGGGTCCAGACGCAGCCAATGCTACAAGCGCGAGCGCCGCGATTTCAGCGTCCCTGCCAAGCACGCGCGCTCGTGCAGTGCAAGCACTGTTCAAGGCCACATGCTCGCGCTCGTAGCATTGGCTGCGTCTGGACCCAAGCTGAAACGAAGTATAGAAGCAAACGCAAGCGCTGTGCGTTTGCATTAGAGTTACGTCCTCCATGTTACGCATGCGCGTCGTCGCCATGCGCCAATCCAAGAATGCAATTTTGTGCTGCGCTCACGCGCAGTGTGGAACACGCAAAGCTAACGCAAACACACAGCGCTTGCGTTCGCTCGTATACGCAATACTAAAACTCACTCCTGTTTCACCGGCTTCCAACGCCAACGGAACATGCTGTAGTGAGCAGACGCGCAAGCAGGTAGGCGCTCCTTCGAACTGGAAAGGCTGAAACTGGCAAGACGACGGAGCGGAAAAAATAAAAGTAAATAAATGTCATATAAAAATTAATCATTAAGAAAAAATGTTTTCTTTCTTTCTTTTTTTTTTTGGGGGGGGGGGGCATTTGTTCTGGAGGGATATTGGCGGCGGTTTTAGAAGTTTTCGCCGATTATCAAAAGCCGCGACTTTGATAGCACCCTCAATTAAACTAATTTTACATGAATTTCTCACATTAGCTAGAATGTTGTCATTGATTTCAGACTATATTTGTTTTATAACTTGGTAATTAAAAATGCTGCAGTTGGCACCACTGATGATAATTAGCACACTTTTGATTGCCATAATTGTTCGCGCGTTTGAAATTAGATCATAAGCAACTAATTATTTTAGAGCTTGAAAATTGCGCATTGAAATATTTTAATTTTAATATTACTATTATTATTAATACAAATCGCGGCAACGTATTCCCCCATTAACGCCACGATTCCAAAAATACGCCATGTAACTATAATAGTCTTTCCAGAAAGGTATCATTTTGTTTTCTTTTTAGCATATGAAAAACTCTGACATCGATATCAAGATAGACAAACAGGCAAACACTGGATGCAATATAATCTCCTATGCGTCACGCGTTGTTTTAAACAACACGCACACTTCACCTGTTTGACTCGGACTCCGTCTTGGAATTTTTCTAGTGAGAACAGCGTTTCTTAATTCATACGTTTTGTGAACAGATCGTAAAAACTGGCTTTATTCTGTTATTCTTGTGCAAGGAATAATGTTAAAGCAATTAATCATCTAAATACCCAAAACCAATTAAAAGGCCCGCAGTTAATTATTTCACATTACAATTATCTGAGCGAGAAAAGGCAGCGAGAACGCACAAATATCAGCACTGATCTTTTTAACAACTACAATATTCTATGTTACCTCTAAGGTGCCTGTCTTTAAAGGGACACTGAAATCTCCAAAATATGTCGAAGTGCCTGAACCGAACATGTTTCTCACAAAATGTAGTTTCTGCGAACAACTTCTTTAACTAAATAATTACGGTGTGAGACACATCTTGAGTTATGAAAGAATCTGAAATTAAGACCGATACCGAGAAACGAAATCCAAAATCGAGGTTAGTTTCGGTCTCGCTCCAGAATTAAAACGTGCCTCCTGGCGTAAATATTACGCCAAACACCGTTTTTGTTTTCAGGATAAAGAGGCGACCTGCGCTCGTAACACCCTAGCTTCCTCGTATTACCAGAAATAATTTGTGTCCCTCAGTAAAGCCAGCACACTAGACAGGCTCAGCAGCGGCAGGCATCTCTGACCCTCACTAAACCCGCCATTTTGGAAAGCGAGTGGCGCCACCTATAGTGAATTGGAGTCGCGAATAGTTAGGCACCGTACTTTGGCACTGATGATTGCCATGGTGCAAAAACCTAACTGCGCCAAAGTTGGGCCCTTATGTTTGCCAGACCTTTGCCCAAGCTACATTCCTCCTGGCGTGCTACCTGGGCACTTTTATTTTTTTATTTTTTTTGTGCTTATAACCTTTCAATACGTCATAGTCAAACCACCAAGCTCAAATCTTGTACCCTTCAACTGGTTACATTCGCGAAGAACGGGGCGTGGATAGTATGCACGCAATATATTTCAGCAATGCAAACCAGAGATACCTGAATCAGTATTTTATTTGAAGTGAAGTAACAAATATTTAAAGATAATAATTGCGGTAATTTTGATAGCTTTTTATTTTCCAATGCGATATTTTTTATTACAGAGAGAATGCAATATTTTATAGTGCCCCAGACTTGCAATAGAAAATCAATTATCTCCATCTTTCATACTTTTCGTAGAAAACGTTGCTAGTTTTGAGGACGAAGTTTGCCAAACATCTTAGAACCATAGCTTACATTTCATACCCCGAAAGGAAAAAAAAAAACTGTAAACAAGACAAGCCTAGAAAACAATTTCCGACTGTTACCTGTTGTATCAATCGCATACCTACCAAAGTTGAGTTGCTAGTTAGTCGTGCCATTAAAATTATGATTTAAATTCAATTGACAACGGGAAACACCACTCCACGACGTAGACACCGACGGTAGTTCAAGGTCCGACCCAGTTTGTTGTGTATCTAAGTTTTGACAACCCGATTCAGTTTATCATATACCTGGTAATATTTTGCGGTTACGGTTCATTCCGAATGTAAACACCGGTTTCTTTTGGTTACAGTTACTGATAACTGTTCACTCCTAGGCGGTTTTAGGTTCGGGCTATGGTTGTGATTTGAGTCCCTGATTCTTGCCAGTGCGTCACACACACGGCTGGATATCTGCTTCAAGCCAGTGCTGTTGGCGTTACAGAAGAAACGCAACGGAATACATTACTCATTACTTGAAAATAAAAGGAACGCGTTACCGACCTAGGTTACCTCGAAATAAAAGGAATGCGTTACGCTTACTGTTACAGAGAAAAAAGTAGCGCAGGTTATTTTAGCGTATCTTTTTTTTTTAAAGTTAAGAACTAACACGTCTTACTGTTTTGACGGTATAGGTGTGAATAAGCGCCATATATCAAGAAACATTATGTTCATTATAGAAACTGAACATCATTATTCTATCTTTCTTACGGTTTCACCTAAATACTCACAAGACAAAAAAAAAAAAAACTAAAATATTCACATGGCTTTGCGCCTGAAAAAACGAGACCATTTTTTTTTAAGTCTAGGGAAGAAGATGTAACGAGTAACGTAACTGCGCTACACGTTGCTCAAAATGAATAACGTAAGTAAGTTACCCGTCACTGTTTTAGAGAAGTAACGATTATGTAACTACGTTACCGAAAAAGATTACGCGTTACCGGTAACGCCGTTACTTTTAACACGTTACCGGCAACACTTCTTCCAGCTCATCGTTGAACACGAAATACGTCATTGCATGTTGACTTCTTAATGCATGGAATGCTTTTTAGGAAAAACCCCCATCTCCATAATTATTCCTTCCGTCCGTAGGTCCGTTCTTCCGCAGATTTCACCGCTGAATTTAACGAGGAAATTTCGAGCCCTAAACATCAATGTAGTTCCTCCTAAGTTTGACGGGAAAATTTATGTCACTTGACCTATACATCAAATTAGTTTTCCCCACTAAATTTAGCGGTACATTGACGTCACGTAACCTATGAACTAGTTTAGTTTCCCCACTGAATTTAAAAGGGAAGTTTATAAACATTTAAGTTCTATTTCAATGTCTATATGGCTGGTAAATATCCCATAAACAAGCTAAAATGATCGCTCCTTGAATGCTGCATTTCATTAATTACGGGACTTTGAAGACAAAAGTAGCGGCCGATTTGCTTTGACAGTTCCGAACAATTAATAATTACTGCAGGCAAAATCAGGAAGTCGACATGCAGGATCAAACGTCCAACCGCTCGTATGACAGTTTAGAAAAGATAGCCAAACATGACCATGTGCCAGCTAATCGCGAGATTCCGTATGCGCAAGCAATGCCTTGACCGGCTGGCGCCTGGTTAGATTCGGCCGTTGAAAATTTGGAGGAGAAACCTGGCCCCGTTATTGTCCCACGTTTGGGAATACGAATAAAGAAAGTAAACAAAAACTGAGTGAGGGCATAAGGGTCCTCGCGTCTTTGTCACACACTATAGCCACAGACAGCTTAAGCAGTACCGTATTTACTCGAGTAATAGCCGCCCTATTTATGAACAAGCCCCTTTGTCAACTTTCCCGCAAAGCACATATACAGCTAATCATCACGTTGCGCATAAATAGTATAACTAGTGAATAACCAGATCAAGAGCACGAGTCTCCAGACAAATGTGCCCTTCACAGATGCTATCTTCGCGCGAAGACGTTATCTCTGTCCTGTAAACAGCTGGAATCATGCTGTCGATGGTGGTGATTGGCAATCCGCGTGCTCCGCGGAAAAGCGAACCTTCAGGTTTTCTTCATAAACAGTGTGGTTATTACTCGAATACATACGGTATGTGGCGTGAGCCGTAAATTTCATTATCGTTCCGCAGCCAATGAGCTTGCAGCATCAGATGATAAGAAAACTGAGGAACCAGTCACGAAGCAAGAAGCGCATTCAATATAATACACGCCAGGGAGTGCTGAAACTGTCAGTGACTCTACAAAAAAGTGATTGCGGCAGGGCATAAAAACCAGCCAAATCCAATGGCCTAAGTGCATTCTGCTTCAGGGGGAACATGCCGAGAATGTGGACGTATCGACCTATCTCTAACTTGCTCTAACTGCAGCTAAATGATAAAGTGTAAATCTCAATGTTACGCTCCTCGTAGAAGCTGACGAAAATCTTGCGGCAAATTTATAGCCGAGTCTTGGAAAGTAAAACGGATGGCCAGTCAGTGAGAACCGAGTTTTTGTCATGCAAGGTTTGTCAAGAAATTAAAAAAAAAAAAACCAAACAGCAGCAATAAAAATATATGCGTCGGCCGGGAATCGAACCGGAGCCACCCGCGTGGCAGGCGAGTATTCTACCACTGAACCACCGACGCTTGGATTAATAGTCATAGGCAATACATTTATACCGTTGGCTTTCCAGGTGAGCTCGTTTAAAACAGGTTTGCTCGGTTTTCCTTTTTGCAAAGAACGACAAATGGGCGGGCAGCCGTATATGTGCAGCTATAAAAAGAGTAGTAGAATAATAGTGCATATGAACACTTCGTCCCCTTGGGCATTTCGCGGTATCCAGCATATGTGCAATGTTGACGTATAGCGTTGTGAGTCATTCAATAAATTTGCTTATTTCTTAAAATACGAGATTTATCAGACCTGCGCAACCTCTGAGACCAAGCTCGATGCAATTGAATAGTACGTGCCTAGAGCACGTCGCGCTGTGCAACTTTTTGGCAGGTATTTCTTTGAAATTAATATGGTGGCCTATTATCCTCACTTCTAAATTGTATTTATGAACTTGTACACTATCAGGAGATTCATAAACGACATAAACACCCACACACCCACCCACCCACCCACACCCACACACACACACACACACACACACACACACACACACACACACACACACACACACACACACACACACACACACACACACACACACACACACACACACACACACACACACACACACACACACACACACACACACAAACACGATTAATAAAGTTGTGCAAAAAGCATTGAACGTTATTGTTACGTTGCAATGTCCTGGAAGTATTAAACATTGCTATCTTACACTTTCACGCTTTTAGCTATGCATGTTCACTGAGAGCTTTAGCAAAAGTGATGCTTTCACATTTCGTTCGAGTTTAGTTAAACCTGCAATTTATTTATTACTTGTTTATTCTCTGCAGCGCCGGAGCATTACAGCAGAGGAGTGGGTTACATGATTCACATATATCATTATAAATTGGAAAGTCACATAACAGCACACATCAGCAATTTCCAACAACATCAATAAACATGAATAAACATGATTCACACCAGCACACAATAGCAATATTTCGAAAAAACCAATGATGTACTTAACACAGAAACCTACATTGCATTAATAAGGCTAATAAAAGAGTCACTGTTAGCTGATACAATATCAGACGGCAGTTCATTCCATTCCGATATAGTTCTCGGAAAAAAGAAAACATCATATAGTTAGTTCGACATTTTATTTCGCGTATTTTTTTTACGTGGTCCCTCCTACTCGATATATAGTGGGGCATTTCTAGATAATTAGATTTGTCTATTCCAGTTAAATCATTGTTGATAGCGTAAATAAGTTTAAGTCTATTTTTCTTACGTCTTTTTTCTAGAGGCTCGATACC
This sequence comes from Ixodes ricinus, assembly GCA_037355805.1. NCBI lineage: Eukaryota > Metazoa > Arthropoda > Arachnida > Ixodida > Ixodidae > Ixodes > Ixodes ricinus. Next base: position 148,665 of record JAZHYW010017789.1, read on the forward strand.
CATACAAACTTTCATTTGTGTCACACTCTCTGCTCGAGAATACTTATTCAGAATAAACCTCACAGCGCGATTTTGAATGCCTTCTATCTTATCTATGAGATATTTTTGGTGCGGGTCCCATACGGCACTTGCATATTCTAGATGTGGTCTAACTAGTGAGCGATACGCTGTTTCTTTCAAGATTTGTGGAGCAGAGCGAAGATTGCGGATGACTAAGCTAAGAACCCTGCCAGCCTTTTTCATGATCATATCTATGTGCTGATTGAACGAAAGGTTTTCTGAAAGAATGACACCAAGATATTTAATTTCAGACACTTTCCGCAACGAGTCTCGACCAATAGCATAAGCCGAATCAATATTATGTTTCTTTTTACTAAAAGCGACGTGAAAACATTTGCTTGTGTTTAACCCCAGTTCCCAGGTCCCGCACCATAAACTAACCCGGTTCAAATCCTCTTGCAAAGAAGAGACATCGTTAACGTTCCTTATTGTTCTGTAAATTACACAATCGTCCGCGAATAATCTGATATTAGAAGAGATGGAAGACGCTATATCATTAATGTAGATTAAAAATAAAAGTGGTCCCAGCACTGACCCTTGAGGTACCCCCGAAGTTACATCTACGTATTCTGATCTTTTACCCCCAGGACGACGCACTGTTTCCTCCCACTCATTTTTAATATCATAATCAAATCATAATATCGAATAATATCATTTTTACAGGTTGTGTGGATTTGTTAAAGTTTTGAAAGGCGCTCGGTTCCGAAAACTTGCTTTTAGCTTTTCGTGTCCTTGGAAGACGACGGAAGTCCACCTAAATGGAGGACTGTAGTGTGTTTGCAACAATTTTCAACATCATGGGATGGCAACAACGCCGTCCCAAGATGTGCCAATTGGCCCATCTAAGCATTTTATTGTAATAAAACTAAACGACTCTTGTCAACTGCTGATCGGCAAGTGATTTTACGTGGAAAGATAGGGTGGTGCGAACAAAACATTTGCTGAAACGCACCAAATCCACCATCGCATTTTGAAACATATGACTCGATGCCATCCTTTTGGCACCTGCTTGACCTCACTCAAAAAATGAGAAAAAGAAATTGCGTCGGCCGGGAATCGAACCCGGGCCACCCGCGTGGCAGGCGAGTATTCTACCACTGAACCACCGACGCTGCATACGCCGTAAATCCGCCACCAATTGCACGGCGAAACTTTACTCCTTTTACAAGCTGACCTCGTGTTGAGATTAAAACAGATTTTGCTCCGTTTCCCTTCCGCCACGCTTGCTTACAACCAGGTCGCGGTGTTCTCGTTATGACGTGGTGGTGGAATCGACTCGAATATTGCCTGGAGTCTTCAACGCTGCGACAGTTAGCGCGAATAATATGTTTTTGACGAGAACATGGTAATCCCTTTCATAGCAAAATAAAAAAAAACCTTAATTATAGTTGGTCGTCAGTGTGGTTGACAGCAAAATGTCAGGAAGCACAACATTTCACCTTTTCCACTTGCCTACTTCTTTTTCACGAAGCACGTAAATGGCCCACAGCGCTTTATCTTCACTTTGAGGAGAAGTAGACTTTAGTCATAAAAGTATCGATCATTTAGTATTTTCTGCGCTCGAATTTTGGTTAGATATCTTCACAAAGCCAATGAGTTATCAACCCCGAAATTTACCGTAAACTAACGCGGCGGCCTATTGCGAAAGCAAGTGATGTGAGTTATTTAAAGTGGGCTACACTTTATTTTACCATAAGCCAAAACGCAGTCCAAGACTATACAGGCAATGAGGGCATAAAAGGAGCGGGTTCGGCAAGTCCTACACATCTCGTTATCTCTTCGCGGCCCATGACGTTGAAGCATTAGCCGATAAATGAGCGCCGAAAGACTAATCACGGAGGGAAAAGCCTGAACATCAGAAGTCATGCCCTGAATTTCTTAAGGTGTCCGTGGCTTTTGTAGTTTTTCGTTTCACGCGAAGTTCGACCAGGACAGGAACTGTGATCGGACGGATACAATAAACTATGCAGTGAATATGGCTTCATCCTGGCGCTCATTGTCGTGTGTTCGTTTATTATCACTTTGATAAAACTGGAGGTGTGCCAATAGTGGTTCGAATCGAATACCTAGTACAGCGCTATACCCAGCATCAACACCACAACGAGGAACAGGTAGGTCTTTGTTTCTCCGAGCGGTGTGAAGGCTATAAATGACTCAGCGCTATTCGATTCGAAACACTATTCGCACAACCCTATATAAACCAATCACGTAAAAAAGCACAAGATCACGACGCTTTTACTGTGCGTGATCGGTTTTAGTTAGTGATAGCAAACGTTCAAAGAAGACGACGCGCCATTTCAGATTGACTTTTGGCGCTGCTCGGTTGTCACCTGAGAGTCGGAACGTTGGCGGCGGTGAGATTTTTTGTGAGCAGGAGAATAGACCTTTTCCACAATGGCGCCGCCATAGCGAATATTGTCGATGAAAAGGCAAACAGCGCACAGAAAACGGGGACTGAAGGAAGTGCAAACAATGTTTGCACTTCCTTCAGTCCCTGCTTTCTGTGCGCTGTTTGCCTTCTCATCAGTATGAACCAAATAACCCGCATCGCCACCCTTATTCGAATATCGTGATTTGCAGTTTGGGCAAAAACATCGGTTTACCAATCATGTCATATAACACCTGGGACTGTGGTGGAAGAACTTGGAAACTTTTTTGACACTGAGTGGGCGGGCCCATCTCATTGAAGGCCCATTTATGCCGACGCCTCCGCCCCCATGGGAAACGGAGGCGGTCACCATCGCCAAACCGATTCCAAAAAACCAAGGGAACGACTCGCCGGGACGAAGAGTCACTCAGGCCTCTAACCACATGGCAGAAGTCCGCGGTCTCGGAGGGCACATCCAAGTGCTTTACACAGACGCGTGGCGCTCTGAGACGGGCCGCACGGCTATCGCCTGGTACTCCCCTACAAAACAGGACACGCAGCAAGAAATCACTGAAACACGAAGAGCACGTGCTCCGCAGAACTGCGGGCGATCTTGATGGCGACACAGGCAGCCATTCTGAAGAGAGCCAACATCACAGAAACTCGCATATATACAGATTCTCAAGAGGCACTCCGCGAGTTGCGTCGCACGGACACATGTAACGCCGTGGTCGCACAGATCCGAACACTGGTGCGCAAAGTGAAGGACGACCAAACGATCACTGTCGCGTGGCTGCCAGGCAACGAAGGCATCCCTGGGAACGAGAGGGCGAATGGGGCCGCGAGGGCAGAGCTACAAGCAACACAGCCCTCACAAGGCCCGGTTCCTCCGCTCAGTCCTCGGAAGGTGCCTGAGGACACTGCCGACTTTGACCTTACCGAGGTCAAACGCAAAGAACGAGCAGCACGCAAGGCGCGCCTCACTACTCTCCTGCCGCCCAGCCCTCACCGCATTCCGAGCAGCTTTCCGCGATGGGAGCGGGTGGCCCTCAACCGACTCCAAACGAGGACGGGGCTGACGTCAGACTGGCTGTCAAGAATCTACCATCCGACGGATCCAGACGACGTCGGCCCCGACCCGAACTGCGAACACTGCGGCGTTCCTGCCACCTGCTCCCATCTCATGTGGGACTGCGCGGAATCCGCGCCGGAGCGCGAGGCCGCAATCCGCAACCTCCCCTACCACATACGGCCTTGCTCCTACACAGAGTGGACCAAGCCAACAACCGCCATTCTGAATGAACAAAAACTCATCTACACATCTCACATCGACTTCCTCCGATCCTCCGGGATCGGTAGGTTCATCTAATCATCGTCATTTTCACTTCCCTTCACCCTTTCCCCCGCCTACTCTGAGGCCTTCAGGCCAGAAGGCGGCATCACAATAAACGTTTTTACAATACAATACAGAAGAGAACGAATGAGAACATTCTGACAGCAGAAAGGTCAATGCGTTAAAGGAAAATAAATCCTGAATTAAGTGTAAAGAAAAAGAAAACCTACATTAAGTGTAAAGAATGAAAAAATCTGATTAAGTGAAACGAAAACGAAAACCGGAATCAAGGATTAGCAGGAAAGAAAAAAGAGGCATTATTAAATGTTGCTATACTCTGTTTCACCTTACGTTGTACCGCAGCGAAGGCTAGAAGCGCGAGCTCATAGCGTTGACAGCTGCCCTTCATGCACGAGAGCTCGTGCCGCCGAGATGTGCCCTAGAGCCGGGAGCTCGCGCTTGTTGACTTTCCTGCGGTACATCACAAGGTGAAACAGAGTATATAGTCCAGCGATGCAAATGTTATATTTTTTTCTCTGTGTGTTTTCATGGTCAGCTGACCCCATTCACAAGAAGATTTGTTCGTCTATACGAGTCCAACGATATTTTTTTTTAATTTGCCGCCAATACAACTGGGCGGAACTTATCCCGACGGACAGTTGACTGATTGCTCGTGGAGCAGTGGAGTCAAACTAGCTGGCATAATTAGTGACGGAATTCTTTATCTCATCTATAGCTGGGAGACTCGTCGCCCGTTGAGGCAGACCAAGTTCTAGGCTGTATAAACATACGCACGACCCAATTTTATTTTTGATTTCTTTATTATAAAAATTACAGAAAAAGATGTATTTAGGGACAATCAACGAGATTGTTGGATTAATAAAACCGATATTAAAAGTCCGAAGTAAAATAAGGTAATAAGCAGATGACCAAAAACGAAAGAATAAAAAAGATATGTTGCTGCTCAGATCACTTTCTTTTTTTCGGGTCTAATATCATATTTTGATATTTGTTATCCGCGGGATCTGATTGGTTGAGCGCAGAGTTGTGCAGGAAAGGAACACACGAACGTTTTTTGGAGTGTAACCTAAACGGCGGTCAAGTGTTCCAAATCCGTCCTTGGCGCATCAGAACGCCCAACCAAGGGCAACGTGGAGAACGATGACGAGGCAGACAAGCGCCCGCCGTCATTTCTTTTAGGTCAAGGGGAAAGGAAAGCAGGCGGGCGCAGCCAAAGAAACGCACGCGATGGACGAGGAGCGGACCAACTTGGACGCTGCGCAGCGTAAGCCGGAGATATCAGGCGGATATGCGTTAAGCTGTCCAAGAAGATGCAGCTGACACGTCTCCGGGGGCACTGCTGCTCTAACGCATATTTGTTAGCCACTATTCAGACATTTCAACGCGCCTAAAATTACAACGGAATAAAAAAAGGAATTGGTAAACTCTTGGGTTGTGTCTATAGAGCCGCTGAAGTTTTAAAGAGAAAAAAATACTGTAAGACTCAATAGCGTTCTACACTCGTTTTCGTTATCTCCTTTTACTTTTTCCAGGAGAGCGGTTGTCAGGCGCTGCGCATGCCTGATTGGATGGCGTGAAAAGGCAACACTGCGGCGAACCTCAGGATGGCACTTGTGTTTCTGAAAGGTATTTTCTGCCCCGAAATTATCTGGCAGCTCGGCTTCGCTTCGATACTTTGTCCTTTGGAGCGACGATAATTAAATTGCCACGACGGCTGTTTAGGATTGTTGCCTGGTAGGAAAAAAAATACTAACGTAACCATAATTTTTTTTTTTGGTTGGGGCATTTAGGCGTGTTGGATATTCTGGTCTTGTTGGACATTCCGTCTCGGTTAGATCTTCTGTCTCGTTGGACATTCAGACTCGTCGGACATCTCGTCTCGATTGGACTTTAGTTTCGTTGGACATTTCGCACCGCTTGACTCATCGCATGAACACGCAGGAAATGAACTGTGAGGTCAACAAGGAGGACAGGCCGTTGGGGGGCGTCACTTTTCGGAGAAGTGGGGGAGGGGGGCGTCAACTATTCTGTGCGACTTTGTTAAAGCAATACACAAGAATCCACAGTTCCATAAAATTGTCTCAGGACGAGATTACTGCTGTGCTTCTGCGTTTCGCACTCGACTCCGTTTCACCTTAGGTCCGGGCGCAGCGGATGCTACGAGCCATCGGAGCCCATCCAAGGTTGCAGGAGCGTCACGTGACCCTGGAGAGGGGGCACAGCCTTCCTAGAACGAGATTGGCTAGGATTCCTCGTAGCGTCTGCTTCGTCTGGACGTAAGGTGAAACGGAGTATAGCATTTTGTAGCTGGCCGGAGTTGCGAGCGCGCGCTGACTGGACTATGATTTAGCTTGATTTGCTGTTGCTGTAATTTTGTCTTCCAAATACCAGCTTATAATCTTGAGCTCGGACCTCGAGATTATAAGTGTTAACCGTTTTGCAAGACTTGGTTTCGACATATTGCACAGCTAGGCCTAGTATGCACAAAGACAATGTATTAGGTAGGCGAGCTGATTGTTCATCGAGTGCACAGTGGTACTGCAATAGAAATATCACTGAGCTCCATCTTCTTTGCTCAGGTTACCCTGTGCGCATTGCTCAGCATGTGTCATTCGCGCCAAAAAGTGATGTCAGCAGCCTGGAACCAACGGCAGTGCCTGGGCGTCTGCTTTAGCGCACCACGTGACATCAACGACCCCTGACTTTTGGAAGACCGCCCCAGCCCAAGGGTATGAAACCAACCGCATCAATGACTTCTTCAGGAGGCACAGTGGGGCCGCAATGGCAACATCTTTAAGTCGAGTGATTTCAGCAGCCTGGAACCAACGGGAGTGAGCTCCAGCTGGGCATCTGCTAGAGTGCACCATGTGACATCAGCAGCACCCTAGTTTTGGAGGACAACGCCCGCCAGCCGAAGCGTATAAAACCAACCGCATCAACAAATTCTTCAGAGGGCGCGGCGAGACCGCAATGGCAACATCGCTAAGTTCTATCTTCTTTGCTCAGGTTTGTGACAGACGTGATTATCCGTCCTTTCGTAGTGATCATAGGGGCATTGTTGTCCTGCCGTGCCCGACTACATATATGTGCCTTTTTATTGATGCAAAAGGCACATACATGAAAAAAATCCGCCTGGTCCTGGTCTCGAACCGGGGACCTCTCCATTTCCAGTTGAGCGCTCTACCAACCAAGCTAACGAGGAGTTAAACGTTAGTAGGCGGATTTTTCAATCGTGCACCAGTCACCTAGCTGTGTTTAGAGATTTGATTTGGTACTTTGTCCTCTTTGTTCTTCTTCTCCAGGGGATATTATCTCTATTCTTGTCCATCTCGCCTGCACCTTTGTCTTTGGTTGCATTATCATCATAACCTCAAAATGCAGGCCGTTCACCCTTGTTGGTGCTAGACTGGTGGTAGCTGTTAAAACCTGTTTGCGCTACTGACGTCTAACTCCTGGTTAGCTGAGTTGGTAGAGCGCTCCACTGGAGATGGAGAGGCCCCTGGTTCGATACCAGGACCAGGCGGATTTTTTCTGTCGCCCGCCAGTCACCTAGCTGTGCAAAGAGGATTGTCAATAAAGTCCACGAGGCTAAAACACTATACATTAGCATACGACCCTGATCTCACAGCATTTATATTAAATTGGTTACCAGTTTATATTTCAGAGTGTGAAGTAGTCTCCCTAACCCATAAAATGACTAGACGTGATCGAGGCTCCCATGGAGGAAGTCGCTTCACTATTAAAATATTTTTTTCTTGGATCAATATGGATGAAACAGTAGGCAACGAAGTGTATGGTGTCAATTTGAACACCGAGGATTCTCAGCTCTCGTGGATGTAGTCTATCGGTCCCACTACACACCTGAGTAATGCCTAGATAACATTGAATCTTACATGCAGCAGAAATACAAACCTAACCAAAATGTTATACTGGCGCATGACTTAAATATTTTATCAATTAACTGGCAGTCTTCAAATTAGGTACGACAGAAGGAAAATACTTCCATTTATTGCTCGAATTGATACTCAACTTTAATATTTTTCAACTTGTGACAGAAGATACTTGAGTTCCCCAGAACAGTGATGGTATTCTAGGTATTATATGCGTTTAAATTTTCCAGATGACACTAAGCACAATGTTTTGGAGGGCATATCTAACCGCAAGCTTGTTTTTTCTAACACAAACTTTGACACGGTTAAAATGAGTCAGACGAGTAAATGTGCGACTTTTCTGCTGCGGATGATGAAGCTAATATAGGTTCAGTTAACTTGTGGCTCAGTAATTACGAGGTGGGGCATGACGTAGCAACTTTATAAAATGCTTTTAATAACAAAACTGAATCATTCGCTAATAAATGCGTACAAAAAGCTAAAAACAAAACAAAAAACGGCGTATCTTTTGGATAACCCGGGACATGATACGGTGAGCAAGTGTTCTAAAATGCCTCTCTCCCGCATCGGGACGCCAAGAGGAGCAATCCCATCAGAGGGCGACACAAAAAACCCGCAGGGACCGGGCGATGACGAGACATGCAAGTACACGCCGTCATCAGTTGACGTCGAGGGGAAGCACATGGCCGATTTGGGGTCCCAACAAAGGCTCGAGGTGCGCTAACAGCTGGCGTTCTTGCAGTTCGTATCCATTGGAAAAGAACGATAGATCCAAAACGCAAAGTATACCGCAGAAATTGTTAGCGTCTTATCTTCCCCTTACAGTTACTTTGATGCGAAAAATAGAAAACGCTCGTAGTTATTTTTTTTATTCTTAATTCTTCATTCTATTTTTCATTTAACAATTTATTTATGTAAGTCCTTGAGTTTTAACTTTGACGTTTATTTCATCCTTTTTCAAGTTTTCTTTCCCGCGTAACTAGCATTTTTGTTCCTAGGCTTGATTCTTCTTCTAAACTAATGGAAGTTTTTTCGGCACTTAACCATTTTTTCTTGCGTGACTTTTTTCGTCATTAAATTACAATTTTATTTTTATCATCCTATGGCCGCTTTGTCTGCGCACCTTACTTTTGGCCTATATATATATATATATATATATATATATATATATATATATATATATATATATATATATATATATATATATATATATATATATATATAACTGCGAAAAAAAAACCTTCGGTGAAAACAGCAACAACGGACATTTATTCTTCGACGTTTCGGCTCGGAGTCCGGCCTCGTCAGGAATATATATATATATATATATATATATATATATATATATATATATATATATACACACACGCGGGCACTTCTCAACATCGTACGTGGTCTCCGAGACGGAAATAAACGAGTATATGCAGACGAATGAACCGTACTTCATCCAATGAATCAAAGATTTACGAGCCCGCCGAAAGCCAAAATCCTAGCTCCGCCGTTTATTTTGGCTTTCGGTGGGTTCGTAAAAGTTTGATTCATGGATTCATTGAATTAAGCACTGTTCATTCATATGCATATGTTCGTTATATATATATGTATATATATTGCCGACAAGGTTGGAATCAACAAGAGGCAAAACATGCCGGGCTTAAGATATCTGTGTATTTACATTTATCTCAATCAAAGACTTAAAAATGTCGGCATTTCCAAAAAAAGTATCGCATTCCTTTGCCAAATGTGCACAACAAACTGAAAGTATTTTTTTTTTTGTGACCAAAGAGTAACAGAATGTTCCTCTCTTTGAATTTCGCTTTTTGCAACAATAGATTGTTTTTCTTTTTCAAGCAGCGGATACCTTTGGTGGTAAAGAGGGTTACGGCTTCACAAACAAAAGAAAGCACGTGCCATAAGTAACCGCGAGCGCAGACACTGAAAGCCAGAGTTCCCAACCACTTAATGGTCCGATTAGCGCTTTCTATTTATTTAAGATTCACACTTGGAGTGTCTAGTGTCACCATGACCGGTCTGCGCGACCCGCTAGATTCCCCGCTCCTGTCTCAAGTGCTTGGCGCTTCTTCTAACCTCGACTACGTCATTTGTTTTCTCTCTCATCGCTGAGTCGCTAAAAGGCAGATGAACATGGTGTTTGGCTTTGAACAGATGCCTAGCACCCAAGTAATAGAATTGCCAAAAGGAACCAATTAGAGAAACACCGCCGGATTGTCACACCGCAACTATAAGTTGCGGACGAATTAGACTGTAATTTAAAAGCCCTGGTCATATTAAATATTTGTCAAACTAATGCAACTTAAAAAAAAACACAATCAACAATAGCAGAGTAAGATACAAACTGTGGAGTCTTAAAAGTGCCAAATATTGCGGCAGTGTCATATATTTTGTCGTTAAAATATCGAAGACTGTGGTAACAAATCGTAATGTATTTAACATTTTCCCTTGCTTCGAAATTATTTAATGACCATGGTGAGATTCAGAGAAACAGAAACCAAGGTACAAGGACCTTCTACAACGCTACGCGAAGCCTTCTATCTGTTGTCAATTTCGTCTTCATGTTTTCTTCGGTCTCAAGTTTTCACAATGTTTGAGAGTTTTAGCAACTCGATCGCCTTTTTTATTTTTTGTTATCTGTACCGTTAAACTAGTGCTCAAGGGTCGAGGCATAATAAGTTTCGTGATCCGAGCAAACATTAAAGGTCGGCGATCAAAACTCATAACAAACGTAACAGTACTACAAAATCACGCGATGGAACTACATATCATCAAACATTTTCACCTAATATGGAGAAGTTCCGAAAACCGAAAAATACACCGAAAGGCAAAGAAACACGTAAATGTCTGGCCCATGAGCAGCGTGGCCCAATCGAATAAGAGCAATTTGGCTCCCGGCTCCCTTCAGTTTAAGAGAGCGGCCCGTGGAAGAAGTGTCGCCGATTCCGGGACCCCGCGGATATCTTTTTACGACGTGGAGCCCCGACGTTAAGCGGGCGAGCCCGCGTCAGCAGTCGGCCATTGTGTGTACAACGCTTCCTTCCGTGCGGGAATTTTACGAGCAAGCGCCTTAAGACGAGCGCCGTTGCATTCAATCAAGGTGACAAGTAGCCCGGCCGGCTAATGGACACAGTCCGACGCCCGACGCTTGGCAGCGGCTGCAAAGCGTTTTTCTCCCTCCTCTCTCAATCTCTGTCTCTCGTGTTTTTCTCTCCAACCCTCTGTATATTTTAAGGGAAAGGAGACCCCGCATTGATTAAAGAAACAAAAAGCTCATCGCCTAAACATTTTTGAACGGTTCTGAGATTGATCGGCGCAATTCGCAAATGCCGATTGCATCGACATTCACTTAATGGCGAATGTTACAGAACTCACCAAGGGAGTTGGGCATAGACGCATATGTTCGCACATACGTTTCGGGAACTGCGTGTGCACGCATGTCTCCCTGCCCTTTATTTTTATTTTAGTTTGGTCGCTTCGTTTCCCCGTCATGAGGGTCATGGGAGTAACGCTGACCTGCCCTTACTACTTTTTCCCGTGCGGCATTTACTTAAAAACAAAACAAAAAACACCCACGCCCATTTTAAGAACAAACAAGATTTGTTGCTTATTCCGAGCTTGCGCAGTGAAGTAGAATATTGCGTCTTATGAATATTATATTTCGGAGCAGTCGTATGTATGCCCGTGCCATTCCATTTTCAGCGTTCGTGCTTATGGCCCTAGCTATGGTGGGTATAAGGGGAGGTGTGCCGAATAGAAAATCGATAGCATGCCACTTGGTCATGACGCCGATGGCACCGGTACCTAATGCCCTTTTATCCTGGGAAATCTGGCGCCATTCGCTGTTTTGGAAATGCTCGAGACACGTGCCGCGCGCTACTTCTGGGAAGAGCATGGCGTCCGAAATCTGGCTCAATGCTTCGCTGTGCCGCCATGATCTTCCCGAGGGCTGCACGCGTTGCACGTGCCTCGTGCATCGACGCACCTTGCGCTATTTTGTAGCGTTAGCTACACTGGCCGAGGTTGAGCAGTTTCGCGTGGCTCTCATATGGCGAATTCGGCGTGGTTCTTTCTGCGCGCTCTCGAGCGCTCTTTCCAGAGCGCGCGAAATCAGGTGGTTGAAAGAGAGTGCTGTCGCCTGATCGGGTGGTTCATTCCGAGGGCGCCTCCCTCTCTCAGAGCGCTCCCGGCACTCCGTCTGTAGCCGCGGAGTGCGGGCGGCGCAGGCGTCACGTGGTACTTGGACGGTGATCACGTGGTTTTGTTGACGATGGCCGGCGGTGGTCTGTGATGGTGTGCGGGGTCCGGCATGACGACCGATTGATATCTGATTCAACAAAGTGCTTGTGCAGTCGACGGTGCGAGGATTACAACGGACGGGACGACATTCGTGTGCGACCGTAACAGGAAAAGTCGACGTGTGAAGTATTCCCAGTGCTTTCACTAGATCGTTCATCTCACGGTGGTGAATCCGCTAAGCCTAAGCGACGTCGAAACAGCTCGCAGAGCTCGCCGCTGTTTTACCGGGTTTGGGGGTCGCTTCAAGACATTTTCAGGTTTGGTTAAGTGCGTTCAAAGGTTTGTGTTGTAAAATAAAGTTAGAGCCGAATATAATTCACTGTGATTTGTGTCACATTGTGATGCTTGCACGATATTTCGCCGTGAGAAAAATGCGGTTTATTAACTATTTTATACATGCCTTGCAAGTGACGTCACGCTAGGGAAGGACGGGGCCCGCACCATACTGGTGGTTGACTTCACACCGCGCGGATGCGCTTACCAAGGCGTACGATGCCGCTAACGGCCCGAACATGCGCTAACATGCACCATACTTTCAACAAAGGTACCTAGTTGTGTTACACGTGAACTTGGAAAAACCTGCTGAGGCTAACGTTGATGACGTTTATCCAGTACGTGCGGAATTTTTCGGCATTGGTGCGATTGCGCTACGAGCAGAAAGTTTCGAAATGTCGCCGACGAAGGTTTAACACAACAAATTGCCTTATAAAAAAAACAAAAATCATAATGAAAAGCATAATTGCGCCTTCTATGATTTTTTTCGCTCCCTGCAAGAGTTACCGTCTCGCGGACGGCACAAACCGATGACCCGGAGGCGGCGTCTCGGGGAGCTTGCACGCGGAGGCCGCCGCGGACCGATCCGTCTGGCCGGGCTCGCGGCGCGACGCTCGCCCGGACTCGGCCGGGAGCCCCGAAGGTGCGCTCGAAGCGTGGAAACGGCATGATGTAACGAAGGCCAAAGACGATATACACCACGAATGAGCAAAAGCCGATGCAAAAGGCGTGCGCGAACGTAAACAACGCTAGGAAAGTGCCGTTGCTCGCCGCTATGAAATGCGTCCCGCAAACTCGATAATCCGCGGCCGTATCCCATTTCTGCGGCTCGTACTTTCTCTAACTTGACGGCCTACTCTGTCTCGCGGGGCATGCCGACGAAGCGATCGGACGATCGTCGGGGTACAGGGTAATTGCTGGAGCCGAGCGCGGCGGAGTTTATCATTGCTCTCGCTGCGAAGGGTCGTCGAGTCAACCACCAAAATGGTGGATACCGGCGCTCGACGTCATCATGTGACGTAGGTGCAAGGCATGTATATTTGCCTGCTCTGTCGTATGCATGACTGCTATCGCAGCGCGTTCACTGTCGAAAACGCGATGAGTTGATAACTGTTTCCAAGCGTTGGCTTTCGTTCTGTTCTGCAAAAATCAAATCGCATACTGCTGCATTCTTTGTTTTTACATGCCGGTGCGTAAAACAATTTACGTCACAACCGTTATTTCATCACGTTGCGAGCGTAAATTCTGCTCAATCGCCCACCGTACGCTGTAAGATCGTGTTGTCTTTAATGCATTACCAATGTCAAGAAAGTTTAATTCCGTGACTGGTCTGAGAATCTCGGAGCGCTCTTGAAGCCAGCAGTTGTGATCGGCTGAAAGGATCCCGAGTAGCTCTGGCGGCGAGGAGGGCGCTCTGCTGAATCGAGGTCAGAGGCGAGAGGCGAAGCCACCCAGTTCACCAATAATGAGCCGTGCTCCGTGCTGCGCAAGCGCGAGGCAGTGACGTCCCGGCGCACTGGCTGGCGTGCCAGAGCCGCCACCGCCGCGGGCTCTACGAACACCTGCTAGAAGAGAAGGCCGTGGCGCTCTTCTCGTGACGTCGCGAAGGAAGGCCATCAGGGGCGCGCGGCGAAGCGAAGGCAACGCGCGTGGATCGACCGTCGTAACGCGCTTTAGTCACATACGCGTGTCTTATTAGCTAAAATGAAAGCTGCACATAGCAACGGGTCTCGAAAATATTTTATTACACGGGCAAAATATTACACCGCTAAATAATCGGGATGAAATGGTACGGGGTAGGCGCACAAGAGAAAACATTGAGCCACGCAATAATTGCTGTAGGAATGCATATTTTACTAAGAAATACTTCGACAAAATGGCGAGAGCACGCAGTGATTGGACACAACAAAACAAATCACAGATAAAAATCAGGGCAGACGCTAGTCAACGCGGACACGGCTAGAACAAGTGTCACTTACGATCATGTAAGCGATGTTGTCGCGTGCAGTCAGCTGAATTCTTCCATCGTACCCCGGCCACACGGCAAAAGTAATGTAATTTCGATGGAATGACATCATGGGGTCGACAAATCAGCTTGCGACGCTCATATAATCACTCAAGACCTCGAGCTGATTAAGTCTCATATCATTTAATGAACATGTATTAACTTTTCCGTGTGGCAGGGGTACTCAAACTTACTATTTACAGTCAACTAATTTACTTCTCCCTATGGGCTCGAGCTGCCTTAGAACAAAATATCTTATTTTGATATACAATAATACTATTACCTTAAATACAGTTAAGATTCTAGTATAAAAGCGGTAAAGGCAATAAAATAGCATTAGTATAAATAAACACATAAGCACAAACAACGCACTTTGTATAATCACACAAACTTGTTATTCACCTTCCAGTGAAAACTAGAATATTACCACGCATATTTACAAATGTCGACGCAACCGCACACGGATAACGACGAACAAGATGCCATTCTGTCACGAAAAACAAAACCAAAAAACAACCCGACTGCAGCACTTTACTCGCGTCCCACATGACCAAGAAAGCCCGTAAATAAGTTGTTCCTCACCTGTCGATCGTATCCACGCGTCTCGCAATAGCCGTGGCGAAAACATTTGAACACGAACTTTAGGTCTCTCTCTGTCAGAAAGAGAGGTCTATCGATAATCGACCAGTGTCATCGTTGGCTGGTTGCCACATACGTCACTCAAACCGTAGCAGGACTTGTTCCGCGAATCCACGTAAATGCTGTAGTATCAAGCGAACACAAAAAAACTGCCCGAGACTGCGGCGACGATCAAGAAACCACAGGAAGGATCAAAAAGAACCAGAGCACACACACACACACACACACGCACGCAACGCAACACACACGCACACGCACGCAACGCACGCACGCAACGCAACGCAACACACACACATACACACACGCAACGCACGCACGCACGCACGCACGCACGCACGCACACACACACACACACACACACACACACACACACCCACCCGCGCGCGCGCACACACACACACACACACACACACCCACACCCACCCACACACACACACACACACACACACACACACACACACACGAGAGCAGCGGGCGGCAGCAGCGCGGGACAGCACACACGCGAGCGCAGCGGCGTCGGCCCATCTCTTGCTCGCGTGCGCGCCCTGCAGCGATGACTGGATTTTTTTTCGGTTCCCTTCCGTTCTGAAAGTCTCAGGGTTCCTTTTTAGACAGCACAGCAGCTCACACACAACGTAAATTTACCAGAATCGGAGCCCGTACGAGGGAAGAAAACGTCGCAGCGGACCGCGGTTCATTCGAAAAGTGTGGGGATCTGCGGGATTGCACGTAGTCCCGCGGTTGCGGGGATAATCATAAATAAAAAATTAGTACTTTCAACCTTGATAGCGCGTTGTATATTATGTTTATATTATATATATAATAAATTGTACAATACTGCGCTTTTAAAACATATATTAATGTCAGATAAACAGCTCCCGAACACCCCGCGCCGCTCGACAAGAAAAGTTTTTTCACGTCGATGCGGTCGATGCCACAAATGTTTCTCACGTAGTTGCGCTATGGACTTCCTTCCTCCGCCATTGTGACGTAACCACTCGGAGCGCTCTGGCCTTCTCTTCTAGGAGGTGTTGGCTCTACCTCCACCGCGCGCGCCTCGCCGGTCTTCGCATTCTAGAGGAGTGGCGTCATAGCCGCGGCAGATGCACTGGCGCCGCCGCTTGCCCAGCCGTGTGCCTCCGTTGCGCAGTAGCCAAGTCTGACGCTGCACCGGAGCTGCTTGATAGCGCCTCTCATTTTGTGCGCATAAGCTCACGCTACGTATATCCTGGCATAGCCGAGCTAAGCCACCGCATTTGTTTAAACATGAAGGGGCTTTACTCTATCCTGGGAAAAGTGGCGCCATTCATTGTCGTATAAATGCTCGAGACACGTGCCGCGCGCCACTTCTGGGAAGAACATGGCGTCTCAAATCTAGCTCAGTGCTGCGCTGTGCCGCCATGATCTTCCCGAAGGTTGCACGTTGCACGTGCCTCGTGCATCGACGAACGTTGCGCTACCTTGCGCTACTTTTGAAACATGAAGGGCTTTACCCAACGTTACTCGATCGGAGCAGCTGACAAACTCCGAGAAAAAAGTGACGCACTGCCATTCACTGCCGCGTAGCGGCGATCAGTGTCCAAGCCCGCCCGACCCGTTCGGTCTGACAGGCCCGTGAAACATCGTTTCAGGGGCGAAGCTCACTTAGGGGCTAGACATGTCTGTCCGTCCGTCCGTCCGTCGGGCGTCCGTCCATCTGTCTGGCGTCCAGTGCTCGTGCTCCTGCTCGTGAGCTCACGTGCTCACGTGCTCGTGTAGGGCAAAAAAAAAGAAAAAGGTGATAAAAAATTTGAAAAAATTGATGAAAAAAAATATGTTTGCGCAGTCGACAGGATTCGAACCTGTGCGGGGAGACCCCAATAGATTTCTAGCCCACCGCCTTAACCACTCGGCCACGACTGCGGGACGAGTAGGGGGCTCTGAGATGTGGTAGTAACTCAAGAGCTGGGGTTTCTGTCATGGATGAAACGTTGCATGTAGCCGCTCAACGTCTATACAGGAGAGGGCGCTGCGGTCAAATGCGTATATAATCGCGTTAAACTTTGCATGTATTGCCTCAACGTTTATAGACGAGAGGGCGCTGCGGTCAAATGCTCAAATGCGTATATAACCACGTTCCACACACACATTCTCTTTCTGACATGGATGAAAACGAACGAAAGGCTCGGCATGTTGCGGCGCAGACCTACGGCGCCACACAGAGCTTCGCCCAATCAGCATCATTTACCACGTGGAGATGCGGTAAATTTTTGTGTGGGTTACAAAGTGGATTACCAAGGACTGTGGCCAGTGTTATAATGTCCGGATTGAGACAACATTTCGTGGGACTATTCAGGCAAATTTACGCCCGCCGGCCCTTCCTAGTTTTGGCAGTTTCCCGACATTCGGCACCAAGGCAAGCGCCCGCAGAAATGGCTGCATTTATCGTTCGTGGTTTCCGGCACATGGACCGTCGCGTTTTCGTCGTTTGAGGACTAAAATATTGTTAACTTCCCTCGTCTGGTGTTCTGTGTCAGAAGTTCAAGCGTAAACTGCGCTGCATACATGCCAAAGCCGCAGTAGGAAAGAATGACGATTTGAAGACGTCGTCATTTGAAAGAATCCGGAGCTGTTTCTGTATTTTTATTCAACTACGTCGAGGCCTGCTACTGGTGAAAACAACGGGGTTACTCCTCCCGTGTGTTCTTTACGTGTGTGACAACCTCGCTCCCTTGCGTGTGCGCGCCATTTCGGAGACGTGGTGAGTAAGAATTTCAAGACCTCAACTTCCGATCAGCTGATCAGCGCGGATTCGTGTGTGTATATTTGGAGATTTACGTGTGAACGTGCGATAGATATTAGAACCGTTATTTTACAGTACCTGCTGCAGCTTCGCGGGAACAGTGCAGAGTTGTGAGACACCCTCGTTGACTATGTGAAACAAGTTCATTTGTGTAAGCGTGATGCATGCTTCACGCGCCTGACAGCAACATGCTTGTTGACGTGTTTATAAGTGTATAATTTAAATTAACTTTGTGTTAACTTACTATTTTCTTAGCGTTGCAGTTGTCCATAAATGATAATGTTGTTTTATTGATCTCGTGACGTTTCTGCAATCTATTTGAAGCCAAAGATAAAGACATTTTAGCTATACCCTGGGAATGCGACATGGAAGTCAGAGGTTACAAAGACCACTTTGAAAACTGAAATGTCTCTTCGTTGTAACGCATATGCTCTTTTACGCGAGATACATTATTCGAGAGATGACGGAAAAGGTGGCACTAGCAAACAAGAAAGCTCGGGTCCTGTGATCGCCAACCTATTTCCAGTCTTGGTGTTTTGCATTCTGCTCGCGATTTTTTTCATGCAAAAAGAAATAAACGTTGCACAGTATTCATCTGCAATTTTAGCCTCGCCGAAGATTTGTTGTGTAACAAATAAAAGGCAGAAAACGCATTTTGTTCCTTTCTCTTTTGACAAATATCTGGGATCCCAGATATGTGTAACAGAGAAAACGAACAAAATGGGATAAACGCTCTCGAGCGTTTATCGAGAGCTGGATACGGCGCTGACAGCACACGCGAGCCCCTGCTTGTGGATGCTGGTCATAGACGAATATGTGAGACATCAAGTATGACGTAAATCCCGTTATACTTTGATATTACACGAACATACAATCGCACTCGGAAGCCAGACCCAAAGCTAGGCACCCATGCTGCTATCCGGTGAATTATAGTCTAGAACAAATCCAAGAAATCGTTAGCGTGCATAATTACAATCTGAGTGCAGCAGAATCTACTTGCAGAGTCCATTTCTTAAAAGAAGTGCGTATACGGACAGCCGACCTGGCGCCGACCGCAGCTGATTTCGCCATGAAAAGCCAGCGTCCCGTGGCTTGCCCAGACTCTGGGCCGGCTTTGCGGACCGGGCGGGCTTAAAGCCGAGTTCAGACACTTGCGTTTGAGTGCGTTTGAGTGCGTTTGACTGCGTTGTGGCGAGAACCGAAAGCGAGTCACCGGCACATCTATGCTTCGTATGAAGCGTGGAATCCAATTCAAGGAATCATCTTGGCACGCGATATAAGCAGCACGGATGTCCTGGTGTCCTCGCTGCCGCAACGCAGTCAAACGCAGTCAAACGCAACTGTATATTAGAGTGCCTCAATGTCCTTCTGTCTAGGGTGATGCCACCCTTTGTAGTACCCGATGCCGACAGCACGCGCTCACGGGTAAAATGCAAAGAAATCGACGAAAACAAAATGTCGCGATAGCACAGTCAGCGCCACAAACGCGTGCAGGGACACGCTCTTTCACGCGCTTCTGAACAAAAAATAAAAATAAACGTGTGGGACAAAATGGCGAGATGCCACCACCTAAGCAAAGCGCACATGAAGGCACCCTAGTGTGAACCGGGCTTTAGGGATCGCCTACATGTATGTCTGTCTCAGGGTGAAGACATCCATTGTTGCGCTGAATGTTCAGTGCGTGACGCTCTCGCGCACTCGGTGCGTGACTTGGGCGCTAAAATGGCGTCTCTGCATTAGCCAAAGCTACGCGCTCGAGCTGATTGACACCGGATTGTGCGTGCTTCAAAATGCATAAAACAATATTGGGCGTAAAAATGGCTGAGATGTCACCACTCAGCACAAAAGCACGCGTGTGTATGCAGGCACACTCTAGGCGGGCTACGACCACAGCGCCACCACGCTCGCCGCCAAAGGAGGGCTTTCGAAGCGCGGCTAATACGGAGCTTGTCAACTGAGCCCATCTGGAACGTAGGCTTTACCGGTACCCGCCGCTACCCTGCGCCTGGTGCTATCGCGCGGCGCACTGGCACTCCACGTAGAAGCAACGTTACCAGGGCAAGCTCAGTTTCACAGCTCCGCCTGCGACGTGGAGCTCAGTGGCGGTCACGAGGCCTGTAGCGCTGCGGCATGGCCTGGCTGCAGTCGAGTCTTACTTCCTGGTTGTCTAGCTGCCAAGTTTGAATAGCAATACTTGAGCTTGGGCGAGTTGGTGATACATAACACTTCGCAGCGCAAGAAAACAGACACACACAAAAATAAATTTCAAACACTGAAAGAAGCAACTCTAACACTGCCTGACTCTCAACTCTGTGGTTTATTACACTTCATCTTCATCGTATTTTGTTGCTATTATAACATAGAAGTAAAAAAAAACAAAAAAACAAGGAAGAAAAGAAAAAAGAAAAGGAAGCTCTCAACGCCGAGGTAGTAGATGACGCGTGAGACGGGAAGCAAGATCCGACTGCAGCACCGCTAGTGCTTGTGACCGCCACCTGGGCCACTCGCCTCCGCATGCGAGAATAGACCATTTGCTATACACGTTTGCAAGAAGGGCTCCTGTGTGCCGCCATTTCGGGCGATGCTGGCGCCGCCTAACGTTTCCCGCCATGCTGGGGTGCGCCAGGGGCACGTCACTGGGGTGCGCGATGACAAGATGGCGGCGTCTGCTGTGTCGCCGACGGCCTGGATTAGCGACACACTTACTGTTTCGGAACGCAGGGGCAGGTATCCACTCAGATTCGTAGCATCAAATATTGTAGGACGGGTCATGTTTAAGGGTTGCAGAGCTCTGACTTTTTAACGATCGCAGCCTCTGTTCCAGCACGTCGTGGAAGCAAGAGCTGCCGCGAGCGCAGCCATCGTTGACGCAATGGCCATGCGGCTTCTGGCGCTTTCTTGATAGAAAGCTTTGAGACTCTATGCTTCGTTTCACCTTAGGTG
Organism: Ixodes ricinus; assembly: GCA_037355805.1. Taxonomy (NCBI): domain Eukaryota; kingdom Metazoa; phylum Arthropoda; class Arachnida; order Ixodida; family Ixodidae; genus Ixodes; species Ixodes ricinus. Next base: position 169,287 of record JAZHYW010017789.1, read on the forward strand.
CGAGCGAAGCAAAGCTGAAAGCGCGAGCACGAAAGCTCCATACGTTCCGGCTTCGCTCGAGCGCGCGAGGCTGGGGAGAAACGCAAAAAGTGCTGGTCTCGCGCTTGTAGCATTGGCTTCGCTCGCAGATAAAGTGAAACGAAGTATAGATATTTCCTAATTTTTCGATTTGTTGCTGGTTTACGTATTTTATTTAACTGTTTGTGCTTTTTTGCAGTCCGAAGAGAATACCTGCATGTTTTATAAATATATATATATATAATTTATTCTTGCGCTCAGTGGTGTATGCTTCGGCAAGAAACGCTTGGCAACATTGTTCGATAAGCGGCGAACGTCCTGGTAGTCCTGGCTGGAAAGTAGGCCCGCCTGACCGCGGTGCGCGGTTCAGAGGTTAGAGACAGGATCCCACTTGCAAGGGTGTATATTACCCAAGCATCAAGGAGAATGCAGGGATTGGTGTTCCGCGCCACACGCGCACGCCTTTCCGCGAGTAAAAGATCCGAAGTAAATAACCAAAATAAAGCGTTGACAAACGCGCGTGCACGAGATACAATTTGTTTTAGGTTTTGCTTCAGAAAATTTACTACTGCTGAGGTAAGCACGTGCGGCGCGTGGAACACCAATCCCTGTATTCTCTTTGATGCTTGGGTAAGACTAGCAATAGACCATTTGCTGTATTACCCAAGCATCAAGGAGAATGCAGGGATTGGTGTTCTACGCGCCACACGCGCACGCCTTCCCCGTATAAAAGATTCGAAGCAAATAACCAAAATAAAGCGTTGACGAGCGCGCGTGCAAGATGCCATTTGTTTTAGGTATTTGCTTTAGAGAAATTACTACTACTGAGGCCAGCACGTGCGGCGCGTGGAACGCTAATCCCTGCCATTCTCCTTGATGCTTGGGTAATATAGCAATAGGTCCTAGGTCTATGGGAGCTGCGCAACTGAGCTTGCTCCGGTAACGTTGCCTAGAAGTGCGTCCTGCATGAGCACGCGGAGTACGAGACGCTCTCATGCCCCGCGCGCTCGCGCACAACACTTGAGATGCTTCGCCACGCCCCTTCGAGCAGAAATGCACCGGTATCCTGGCTACAGCGCGCACTTTTTCGTCATAGAGAGGTGGCACGTGGAACTACCAAGAATGCGGAGCGCTCGGACCAAACCCTCGCTGTGCTCGTTTTCTTATGGCGAATTCAGGTGGTCAATCGCCGGCGAGAACGAGCCGGCGGAACCGGCAACCAGAAACGCGCCGGCGGCACACCACGTGACCCTCACCACCCGAACACGAAACGCCAGACGGTGGCAGTTTACTTCGCCTCTTGCCCGCGCGACACCGCTAGCGAGAGCCTGTCCCCGCCGTCACCCATGTCCCAACGACTTGGATTGACTCGAGTAGCGGCTGCTAAAGTGACTTCAGATCAGTTTCGTTCTTTCGTTCATTTTTTCTCACTGACCTTCTCTCCCATTTCGGAAGTGACGACACCGGATACAGTCTGGCGCCTACTCGCCCGGCCGTTCGGAGCTCGGGCGGAAAAAGCGCCGGAAAGTTGCCGGTGCTTGCCGGAGAACCACCACCCGAACGGTGCGCGCCGGCCGGAAACTGACCACGCGAACACTATTGCCGGTTTTCCGGCAAAAGAAGTTGCCGACGATTGACCACCCGAATTCGCCGTTAGAGTCAAGCACACGCGCGCACCATGGCTGTGGAAATTGCGCGCTGGGGTGTGGTGGGGAACTCAGGAACCAAGAACTGTTTTCGTGCTCTAGAATGCACGCTCCTGAACGTGCGTTCACACGGCGGACGAATCTCGGGAACAAAGTCCGCGAACCAGAATAATACCTGTATCGTGTAACCTGGAGCTCATGACGTACACATCGCACACTGTCGCGCGGACCGGCATCGGCGCATTTTCGCATTTACTTCTAAATAGTATTAGCGAGCACGAAAATTTCTATCGCCTACGTTATAAAACTACAATGAGCTCTTTCGGTACCAATAATGCTAGTGATGACATCCCTTGGTTTCACAAAGAAGAACTGGAAAAACCGGCTGATCGCTTGTTCAGCGCTAACAGTGTCGCGCTCTGTACATCCACAAGTCCGCGGACCTGCGACGTTATGTCTATGGTTATCGTAAAGGGAAGCAAGTACTACGAGTACAAGCTCTGTAGCTTTCACTGTACAAACTACGACGAGAAATCGGAACTTATAAATGTCACGTGATTTCGCGAGCGTTGCTTTCGGTTGTGCTACAACAATGAGACCACCACGCAGGCGCACGCAACGCTCGATTCAGATCCCATGCACAAGCGTCTGGCCAATCTGGCATTAAAGACGACAGAGGCAGAGATCCTCAACGATGAAGCGGTATTCTTTTTAGTTTTACTTCCGTGAAAATTGTCACGACTTTCGTCCTTCCAAATCGACCCGTGCACTAACAACCACATAAAATGCACCTTTTGAAGCGCAGAAATGGAACCGGGCGATACTTCCCCGTGTCGCCTGCCCGAAATGAGCTCAGCGAACACTGCACTATCCAGAACGCGCGCTTGTTCGTCGCTCTGGAAAGCGAACAAACAACGCTTCATACAAACAAACATTAAGAAAGGCCAACAGGAAGAAAAAGGGATGAAAACGGCTTGCGGAACACATTGCCCAACGAGGCGCTCGTCGCGATTGGTCGATAATCGCGGTCCATCTCTCCCGAGCAGGTCCGCGGGTCACTTCTATGATGCCTGCCCATGTGATACACAGGTCTGCTCAAATCCGCGGACACGTTCGCACGATCCCTGGACATGACCCCGAGGTTTTCGTCCAGTGTTTTCCAGAAACTTAAAGAATTTTATACCCGAGAAGCGGTCACGACGCCATGGCTTCTGAAGGAACTTGTCCGCGGGCGAGGTTCGTCAGTGATTACACCTTGATACTGAAGCTGAGACATGTAAGCATAAAGCGATTAATCTGACACTGGTGTACTTTGTGCTAGACGATACATAGTGCTACCCTTATCCCCCCCCCCCTTTTTTTCTACTCGGGCCCATAGAAATACAAGAAAAGTCATATACGCTTTTATAAAGTTTCTGCAAGATGCACGATTACTTCACCAAACTGTACCGAAATGGAATGCTGTACTTGTTGATTAAACATAGCAAAACTACGAATAAAAACAAAACAAAATAGACGTTTGATGATTATACAGCGTGAAGTTAGTCCGCCCATTGGGGTAGGAATATGGCGACATTGTCCAGCCGTGTAGGTGAGACATTTCGCCGGTGAAGTCCGACCGCTAGCCTGACTTTCTTCAACGTATACGCAGGCAGTATACGATACACGACCGCACGCCGGCATCCAGATCGAAACGATCAGGGGCGAGAATTTAACCTAGGACCATCGGTTTCCGAAACGCTAGCTTCCCAGTAGAATGCACAATAAACAAATAGCGCTACGGACAAGGACGAGCCGAAGGAAAAGAAGCGCTTGTCCCGCACATTTCCTCTACTCGCCCTTGTCCGTAGCAATGTCTCTGTTCTATTAAAGGGGCAATGGTGCAACGATATTCAATTGGAATGTTTTTCACTTTACACGAGCTTACTGGCACTAGTGGGACTCAAGGATACTCACACGCAACGCCACTGACCAAGAAACTCCTTTGTTGCGGTGTAATTTCAAGGACAAAATCGATCATTTCATTCAATCTCTCCTTTGCGTAATTTGATGACGTAACGTGGGGATCGCAGTACACCCAAGTGACGATATTTGAATGCGGTTTCATAGATTGGACCCGAGCATTGCGTGGGCACTCGATTTGGGCTCGTGATAATTACTATACTTCGTCTCACCCTAGCATGGACTAACCGCGAAGGCTGTGCTAGCGCGAGCGGCTAGCCTTGACTGCCTTGACCAGAGCACTTGCTGCACGAGCACTCGTACAGCCACCGCGGCTTCATTCAATGCGACTAGCTCGCGCTTTTACACACGCAGCTAACAATGAGTCCGTACTAAGGTGAGACGAAGTATAGCTCAGAAGCATTCGGGTAGTGGCCCGTGTCCAATCGCTGCAACGACGACAATAGCCGAGCCATAACAATGTCGGGAACACAGCGCGTGTCCTGTGCTTTGCCAACCCCAGCGCGTGGCTATGATCAACATTGGCGGCATATAATCGGCTTCAGATCACGTGGACGCTTGTTCTGGCTGCGAGTTGAGGGAATGAGACGCCGCTCGTTTTTCTTTATTTTTTTCTGGGACTTCTATTGCGTGGGGTGAAAAACGAACGCGTGTTTCATAGGTCATTAACGTCAGGGATCCGTTTTAAGTGGTATTTGCGCAAAGTAAAAAAATTGTTGCATCGCCCCTTTAACGACGAGAATTCAGCAGTGGTACTGCACTAGCCAAATAACCCTCTACCGATGACATTGGACGGCTAATTTAATGCAAACTGATATCCGGCATTAATAATTGTACAATCTTTTTCTTTTCACCATCTTTTTTCGGAGGATTGTTCCGCCGCTTCTGAACGCAGAGGCGCGAGTTGTACTTATTACGTCAAAGAAGCAAAGATACGCGTCCCATTTTCTAGCTGGTCAGTGACTAGCTACCCTCAGTGGCGGCCCACATATCTCGTATAGTCTACATCTACAATATGAAAATCTAAAGTGTAACTAGACTTATGGAGTAGACCCACTGCACACACATCGGAGAAAGAAAAGAACTAGCGTTAAGCGGCAGACACGATGACAAAATCCTCCGCTGAAACGCCTGGAGCATTTTCGAAGCAGCTTCCTCCGTGCGTGTGCTTCGAACCTGTCTGCAGGGAGATTTTGTATGACCAACGGGACACCAACCTCACGATGATGCTTTTGCTGCGTAATCGAGGCTTCAGATATTCTACTGCGTCTCGGCGACGGGTGCGTTTGCCGCTTCCTCAAATCGGGGTCCTCGATTTCCGACCGACGACGTCACAGATGCGCCAGGTTGTCGCAGGCCGCGATCCTCGCTGTGTCCCAGCAGCGCTGGCGGATGTGGCGTGTAGGCCCCTTCTGCTCTAGCTCGACAGTCCACGGAAATTGGAGCAGATTGGAGATGGGGGCTCAGCGACGACAGGGATCACCCACGCTCGCTCCTACTTTTTGCCGGGACTTCTATCACCCGCCACCAGGAACACATCTTCGGCGTCATCTGTTGCCCCTCTCAAAACCGCTTTTGACGTGTGGGCGGGATAAGACGCTAAACACACGTACAAGTCAAGGACACGTCCCAGGCATCGCAGCCATATCTTGGGTTCGGGTCGGTCGAGCCACTTTCCAAAAACATCAAAATGAAAAAGAAAAACAATCTTTTACGCCGCGGTTCCATTGCTACTCCATCATGCCGAGGAGAATCTGTAGGCACTGTCTGGGGCGAGTTCCTTTCCTGTCTGACGGTCCCGTAACATTGGTCGTACAAAAGCTGTCTGCAGCCATATTCAAACCATACGTAAAAACGTCTTCCTATTCCAACCATAAGTATAAAAAAAACACACCTTTGTAACAGGCTCGAGCCGTGTCCGCAGACACTTCTATCATCGTGTCTGAGGGGAACAACGTGTCTTTTGTATACAGATACGATGCATGAAGAGTGCGACTGCGGCTTTCTGCTGTCCATTCAAATAGTTCGGACTCTTCGGACCAGGGCCGCATATTGGTGCATCGTTGTAGAATCGTCCTTAGCTCGTGCTCTTTTCTTTTTCCAGATCCCCGTTCAGGTGCAGATTTGCCGATTAATGGCTCCCACTCAATTGTACAGGCCGTAAATCGGGCACATGCGATGACCTATTCCAGGAAAAGGAAAAAACGAATCGTTGCGGTCTCGGAAGTGGTCCATTTCCGGTGCGACACAACTGCAGAAACGAAGACATTTTGCTCCGACAAAAAAAAAAAAAGAAAAAGAAAGAAAAGCTGGGAACAATATTTACTTAAACCGAGGCAGTCAGATAAACCAAAAAGTATCGGTGGGTTTCGGAGGGCCTGCCTGACTGCAGGAAGTCGCGGCGCCGTCTCAATCGATATCGCAATCAAGATCCCAAAGTCCACGCACCATTTCTCGTTAGCGTGAACCCTAGCCGATGCTGCTAGAGCGATGAGGGCCAATCAAAGCTCGCGAGGAGCGCCACGTGACCACGCGCTCTCCCTACGACGGTTGAAAGGTCAGGCGGCCTGGTCCTGGCTCCTGATTGGCTCCGCTCGTCCTTCGATTCCGTCGCGGTCCGTTTCAACGTGAAACGAAAGCCCGTTCCTGCACAAGACGTGGACGACAGCGGAAAAAATCACCGCCGCCTTCCGCCCTGCTCGGGACAGGGCCCATAAAAGCCGAGGAACGACCTTTGCGATTCGGACAAACAAGGCACTCTTGGACATCCGCTGGCCCCGGGGAGGGCATTCCGCGGCCGGCCTCTGCCTGGCGCGCACTGCTCTGCCCGCTACCCAAAGAAGGAACCAAAGAACCTTACTCGCTACATCCTTCAGAGTTAAGGCGCAGTCGTGGATCACAACTGCCTGGTGCCCCTTAAAGATCCCAGGATAGCGGTTGTATTGCACTGGCCAAATTGCTCATCTACAGCTGAGACACATACACACGACACAATTAGTTGAAATTCGTTATCATACTCTAACTGCAACCAAATACCATTACCACTAATTAAAAAGAAACCAAAGTTGTTTTTTTGCGTTAATTTATATTTCACTATTATTTTTCAGCGATAAGCCGCGTATACAAAGTTCGACAACAATTTAACTGCTTCAAAGTTATTTTATACTGCGCATTACATTTTTATATATATATATATATATATATATATATATATATATATATATATATATATATATATATATATATATATATATACAGAGAGAGGAGAGAGAGAGAGAGAGAGATGGAGAAAAAAAACGTAGCGCAGAATGACGAAAACTATATTCGGAAGAAAACGCACTTGACAGGGTTGTTGGAGTTTTTAAAACATATTATTGGTAAAGTTGGTCGACGTTTCGGCCTGAGTCATACCTTATATATATATACCGGGTGTTCATTTTTAATTCGAACAGATTTATTTCGAAAAAATCCGTAAAAGATGCACTGATACGGTTTGTGCAGGTGAGTTATACGGCCAGGGGTACATTATGTGGGTGGCTAATCGTTGCGATAAGTCGGCTAATTCATTAAAATTTGTTAATTAACCTTTTAATTAGTGGAAATAAACATATGGTTCCAATTAGAAACTTAGAGAGCGTCATCGAAAACCACTAAATCAACTCTTTTTAGAACGACTTGAAGCTCGTGAGAAACTTGTGGGCGCGCCAAAGTTACCACTCGTGAAGCAGGCGCAAAGCTACAGTTGCGGAACGCGATAATGATCTAATCATCCGCGTTCCGCCACTGCTGGCTTTGCGCCTGCTTCACTAGTGTAGCTTCGGCGCGCCCCGAGTTCCCACGAGCTTCAAGTCGTTCTAAAAGAGTTGATTTAGTGATTTTCGATGACGCTCTCTAAGTTTCCAATTGGAACCGTATGTTTATTTCCACTAATTAAAAGGTTAATTAACGAATTTTAATTAATTAGCCGACTTATCGCAACGATTAGCCACCCACATAATGCCCCTGGCCGTATAACTCACCTGCACAAACCGTATCAGTGCATCTTTACGAGATTTTTTAAAATAAATCTGTTCGGAATTAAAATGAACACCCGGTATATATATATATATATATATATATATATATATATATATATATATATATATATATATATATGTAAACGACTTAATTTTCATGAGGACCTAATTTCTGCGAATTTCGCGAATCGCCTACAGTTCTTGAAAAATAGGTCCCGCAAACGATTCCCGTAAAATGGGAACAGATTGGAATGCATATTGAGACCCCACCGCGTCGCGAAGATTAGAACCCGCGAATTATTCCAAAAACTTCAGCTCTGACCTAAATCGCGAAATATTGAGCCCGCGAAAAATAAGTCCTTTACAGTATATATGTTCTTTCATCTGATTAGAAGAATCATGCCGTTGAAAAAGACAATATTAGTCCCCCTTTTTGGCTTAGATGGCGAAATGAAAATATATGTGTTTTCAAGCTAAAGCAAAAACAAAATGAAAAAAAAAGAACGAGTTAAATAATTTCATAGATGATAACATAAAATAGTTAAAAAAATACTTTACACATTTCATTTAGAAGCCTGACAAGCAGTTTGGTGCGTCACAGAAAAAAAGTAACGCGTTACAAGTAACGTCATTACTTGTAACCAGACATGTACAAGTTACTCAAAAAAAAAATTAAGTTAAGTTACTGAGTATTGACGTCAAAAGGAAATTTGAGTAGAGTAGAAATAGACCGATCTCACCAAGCGATCGGCGCATGCGTAGACGCCGCCATAACTTTAGTTCACAGGAGGTAAATGGCAGTGCACGAGACGGCTCGTGCCGTCTCGTGCTCTGCACGCGCTGAGCTCCAGCGAGGTTGTCGCACGTGCAGAAAGACTAAAGTTCCCTCGATGCATTGCGGCAGCGGTGGCGTAGTCAAACTGGCTGGTGAGATCGGTCTATTACTCAAATAGAAAGCAGTTGAGAAAATTACTAATTACCGTAAAAGTAGTGAATTATTTTTGAAGTTACTTTTGAAGTTACTTTTATATGTTTTTTAGTGGTACAAATTAAGTACAGAGGCTTTGATCCGTTAGCGAAATTATGCTAGCCAAATATGAATCGGCTTGTTTGTTTGGTTGGTGCCTAATTGTTTTGCAATTTTTTGTTTGTTTGGTCAATGATGTACTGCGAACGTGTCATTTGTACTTTGAGGTTTAGCACTGTCTGAGCTTGATTTTTTAGACAGTGTTTGCCTGTTTAGAGTCTTGTGTAAAGTACATCTAAAAAGTACTTGAAGGAAAGTACAATGTAAACGAGAGGTTATGTCCTTCAAGTAAAGTAGGAAGTACGCCGGGTGCAATGTACTTGAAGCAACGTATATAAATACAATACTGTAAACGACTTATTTTTCGAGGGCTCAATATTTCGTGATCTAGGTCAAAGCTGAAATTGTAGAATAATTCGAAGGGTTCTAATTTTCGCGACGCGGGGGATCTCAATATAGATTCCAATGTGTTTACATTTTACCGGAATTGTTCACGGGACCTATTTTTCGCAAATTGTAGGCAATTCGGGACATGCGCGAAAATTAGGTCCGCGCAAAAATTAAGTCGTTTACAGTGTACAAGCACTTTGAACACAATCTTTCAGGATGCCCTTTCATTCCCTATACCGTGTTTTTTTAACTGGTATGCATTGCTCCAGGGGTAGTCGGAAGTGCATCAGTTTTTTACGGAAATGGCAGGAAATATTGTATATGGTCAAGTCGCCACAGAGTAGTCGTTTTATCTCTCACTGACGAGCTATTTGACACAATCAACTTATAAGGCACTTTGTTCCATCGGTCTTACAGCCGCCATTATTTCACTCAGAGAAATGACCAGATGACGTCTCGAAAGAACGCGTTTTCACACGACGATACCGCATTTTTTGTTTTCAAATTCGGGGAATGTACATTGAGGTCGGGAGTTTTACTTTCCTCGGAAAATACAAGTACATGTTCAGAGAATTTACTTCAAGTAAAGTACAATTTTTCTAAACAGTAGTACTTTAAGTACCAGGTACATAGAGTACTTGCCAACACTGCTTGTTTATTATTTTTATTTAAAAACGTTGGGGGAATTACTACAGGTTTCTCGAACGATCTATGATTCTTTGAAAATCTGCATATTCTAAGTTTTGGGAGGAAAGGCAACGCAATAGGTAATCTTTGCGTTGCCCTTTAGAACGCGATTCTTCGAGTACAGCACGAACTACGGAAGCACCAGATGAGTTTCAGAGCAGGTGCTGCATTTTGTTGCCTCCTTTGAGTGAGGATGCAGTGTGTGCACCTCCTGTAGTGGGCGAGAGTTTCTACGTTGGGGAGAAGCGGGGACCAGCCCTTTCTTCAAATGGGTCAAGTCTCCTTGAGCTTCGGGACACAGAGAAACGCCAGTCTTCGGCGCTAATCCTGCAGTTACTGGGCCTCTATTGCGTGGTGTCTGCTCGCTCCCCGCCCCTCGTAGCAGTGTTGTTGCAGGGGGAAAAGCGGGGGAAGGGGGGGGGAAGGGGGGGGGAAGGCTTGTAAAAATTGTGGGGGGTTTCGGACTCTCGAAACCATCCCCCCCCTTTCCTACGCCACATGCTTCCCCCTCTTTTCAAATATCAGCTGATTTTCGAACATCTTTCTCCTCTGTGCAGGAATGTTTGTTTGTAGGCAAGACAACCATTAAAATTTGAAAGTAATTTGTAACTTGAGTAGAAGTTACTCAAAAAAGGTAATTAGAGTAAACTACTAATTCCGAAATAAAAATGTAATTGCAAGTTACAAAACTACTCAGAAAAGTGGTTAAACCACAGTAACTTGAATAGAGTAGTTGAACTACGTACAAGTCTGCTCGTAACGTGCTACTTCCTGTACTAGTATGACGGAGTCACATGCAGCATCACGAGGTCTGGTTGGTTGTTCCATTTTCTTCTGTATTACAACCACTGGGAGCTTGGGGGGGGGGGCATTTCCGTCCTACAGCTCACCCTTTGATGTTCAAAACTTTACTTGAAGTACCGCACACCTACAGACTTAAAAGTAAATTTAGAAGAGACAAAAAAAACCTGGTCTCTGAAAATTTTTTTATTTATTTATGAAGACATAATGATATGTTGCTCATGAGCAAATTTGGGCATCTGCGGTACTACTTCATGTGAAACGAGTGAAAACAGTTGCAACTTGGGAGAAGGCACAGGTGTATCTCGCATTTTGCTCAGTAGAGGAACGTGTAACCAGTTTTGCTGTATCTGCACCGGTTCTTTTCAATGTACTGAGGCCAGTGGTGCGTTCCATCACAGCTCACATCATCTGTCGGTCTTGGCTGTAGTGGCCGAGTGATTTTGCTGGGAGATGCATTTTCATTTTTCAATGTGTCTGCCCTTCTCTTTAAAGGCTCTGTCTTCGCGTGTGCAAGGGCTTGTGCGATTTGAGAACGGAAAACGAGCAGAGAAAGGCTTCTTTTGATGCAGAGTTGCGTGCAGTGTCGCTTATACACGAGATAAATATTTATATATTTTTTATTTCATGTGAAAAATCATCTAACCATAAAATTCATTTATATTTGAAGTTTTTAGCCGCGGGTGATCCGTAACAGATATGCCACCAATTTTTCGTCACCAATATCAATGCTACCCACATATGCCCGATGTTGCTCCTGGGCAACATCATAGTTGTCAGGCTGCTACTGAGCTTTCACAAAGTTTAAGTTTATTTTCACTGCACATGCGTGTCTTTTAGTCCATCAGTAGGAGATTTTAATCGAGGATTTGTTTCATTATCACAACCTGCATTTGTTTTCATCGATGCTCGCTCACCTGGCACAGTGGTCGCTCGCCGCTCCAGACACGTGAAAGCGAACAAGTGCCGCCCTCCGTTTTTTTTTTTTATTTCTAGAAGCTCAGGTTGTTTCGGCCTTGCGGCTAAATGGTGCTAATTGCATAGATTCGCAAGTTTCGGGAGAGAAAACAAAATCATGTTTGAGTTGTTGCTCCTGGGCAACGCTGGGCATCAAAGGGCTAAGGAGGTTATATTTATAATGGAGAGGTAATGAGGTGGCCTCGGCTCTGCCTTAGAGGGGAATTAAAGTGAACTTTGGGATCGTCTTTTTACAGCGAAAACTCAATCTATACGCGCTAAGCGTCCCGCAATACCAAGAAGTACAATCAGGCTCGGCGTTTTGTACTGTTCAAAACGTGACCAAGAATCGCTCCACGCCCTTTCTCCTACATAAATCTCGGAATAAAAAAATGTCCGCAACGCCATGTTTTGTCGCGCTTTTGGTAGGAATACAGGCCGCGCGTAATTGTAACCTTCGATTTTTTTTCCGGATGCGTAAAACATGTCAACTAAAATCGTACTGCAAAAAAAAAAAAAAAACATTACGCAAACAAAAATTTTAAATACACTTCGGTGCCCTTTCAAAATGGCGTCTGCTGCGCCCGCCACTCAGAGTGAACGAGCGCTTTTTGTGTAAGGATAAAAGCTGCCATAAATATTGTAGTGACAGTAAAACATTCCCGCAAAGTACGCAGATCCCGAAGACGATCGAAGAGAGAGAGAGAGAGGGGGCGATTTCGCCATACAAAAACAACCATACAGTCAGAGGTTCAAGGAATCCATACAACATAAGACGTAAAAAGAGGTTCTAAGAGACACAGAGCATTCGTGGAAGGAGGGGAGGTACTTTTGAATACAGGGCCCTGCAGCTCTCCGATCCCGCCAAACCACGTCATGAGGCCGCAGCGTAGTTGTCCCTACTCTCCGAGTCTCTGGGGGCCCGAGGGGAAAGTCGCTGATCGATGTCCGGGAGGGGGTAGGGGGGGGGGGGGGGGCTCAGCGAGGACTCGATTCTTGGCGGATCACGTGGCTCCAACACTGAATCGTACGGGAATGCCGAATCTCGTTCGGTTGATGCATAGACTTCCGGGAAATCTCAACTTATTCTGCTCCCGTTCCCAGGGACGAAAAATGCTCATCCCGCGCTCACTGACGGACGCGCAGGCGCTCACGCGACGGCCCCAAGGAAAAAAATGGTTCTCGCATCTTTTTCGACAGAGCATGATGAACGCGTGTGGGAGAAAATCCAAGTTTTTCTCTTTCTTTTTACGGCGTGTTTCCCGAGGCACCGAATTACCGGATATTGTTCCCCATATTTGGGTGGTTCGATGGGTAAGCTCCGCATTTGCGAAGATCTCAGTGGTCCGAAGCACGGTTTCGAAAATGCCAGATCCTTCGTCCTATACACATGTTTTGGCTTGTCCCAATCTAGCTGCAGTCTAATATCAAACTAGACTCTAGAGGCCCGAGCGCTGTCGGATAGGCGAAATATATTTGCTGGCAGAGTGAGAACTTTAGGACGCCCGGCATGCGCTCCATGCCTTCCGTCGTGCTCTGGGTGCTCGTGCATGCTCGAGACAGACGCCGAACCGCTGTCGAAGGTAGGAACTCTGCGCTGGACAAGTGAAGCTCATCGCAGCGATCTCTGACCGCTCTCTCGAATGGGACACTCTCCAGATATTTGAATGGCCCAGATGCGTAAAAGCCCGAGCATATGAACAGTGTTCTACGCTAACTCGTGAATCTTTTCTTTTTATATTTTGGTGCGTGTGGTCTCGGGGGCACACGAAAAGTGAGGAGCGCTTCATCCTATTCGCGACTCCAGCAAAACGAACGACGCCTAGCGGGAAAACACTGAACTGGCCGGACCAGGTCCTTTCGCGATTTCTGCTCGTCTCTTCTGGCTTCCGTGTTTGCATGTTGTCGGTGGATTGCGCGACAGAACAGTTCTACCGGTGTCTGTGTCGTAACCGTAGTATCGCCTTGTGACCCAGGTTGCTCTGCACGCGACCTATGGAACCGCGTGAGCCAGACATTCTGCGTTTCTCAACGTTCATCAGCACAGTGGAAGGACAGTGGGCAGTCCTTTCCTCGTTTCCTCGAAGAACGTCAAGCCTCTGGAAGCACGCTTACCCCAACACATCGCCGGAGGTTCGAAACGTGGAGAATAAAAAGCGGGGCGAACCATTTGGAGTCCAATTCCCGCTCGCTGATGCCCAAGCGTTGTGCGTTGAGCTGGCACATGGCACGGCACGACCTGGATTCGACCGCCATATTTGCCCGATAGTGGCGTCCCCTATAGGTCGCTGGAGTCGCGAATAGGGAGATGCGTTTTATGCCATCATTCCAGAGCGCTCGCAGTTGGAGTCGGTGTACTTACCGCCATTGTGAAAGTAAGCCTTTTCTTGAGGTGTTCATTGACACTAAAGAACGGTAGCGCCCAACGATATCTTCGAGTCTGAGTGCATATACACGCGTGTCGTAACTCATAATCTAAATATTGCGATCTTACACGTGGCTTGAGATCTCTCAAGCGTTCCGCGACGGCATAAGACAGTTCCTATAGAGTCAATAAATAAGCTATATGGTTACATTAACGGCACCCTATTTTCCGATTTTCTCGCTGACGTCGCCATTTTGGTGCCTAGTGCAGAGCGGCTGCAATCATGCCTGTCGAGACTCGAAAATGAGACTTACTGATCTTTGGATACGCCCTCAGCAAGCTCGAACAATATCATTCCCCCCCCCCTTTGTTACAACATTTTTTTAGAAGGAGTGGGGGATTTTAGCTAAAGCTTTACAATGACTGGCAACACTTGTTTTAGGCAGCAAGAGGCCTGAAGGGTCGTTAGAATGAAGAATGGTGCCTGGAAGGCGTCTCCGAGTGATGTGTTGAGCGTCCTTTTCTGCTCATACATCAAAAGTGGTCGCGAAGTTGCAACAGATGATCTCACAAATGCCGGAGTGTCACGCTGTCGGATGTCGCGGTCCTGGCGGTTGGTGCTAGAAGTTCCCGCAAAAAAACGTCCGAGCGAAGGCGAGTGTCGCTGCCGTCGCGGCGTCCCAACCCGCGGCTGAAGCTTCCGTGCGGACTCTGAAACCGGAGGCACCTGCGGCAGAAGAGGCGGCTGCCAGATCCACCACCGCAGTTGGGATCACCACCGCAGGATCGCGACCGGCGACAGCGCGATACTGCTGCCACGTCATCGGGCGGAAGTCGAGGGACCATTTTTGTGGACACGGTACAACCACCGGTCGGAGACGCGCTCCAGGCACCATTCTTGGAAGCGTAGCTTACCTCTAAAGTGGGTCTCGCGGTCGCCACATTATTCCGCGCCATTCAGAGCTGCCAACAAAGAGGACGCTACGTTGAAGACGGCTCGCAGGGAATCGTACGTCGCCAGCACCAGCCATGGCAGCGACGCGCAACACGTTCAGAATCCCCTAACCGCACAAGTTGCCAGCACGCCAAAGGCACGCCCGCGATTCTGGGCCAGACTTGAACGCTAAGCGAACTCCGATATGACCCTCTTGAAGCCGCACCGCCTGGAGCACTCATTTATTGCGGGGAATTTATCCGCGAAGATAAGCGGCCAGCAGCAACCAATAATGGGGGATAATTAATGAGCTGGGCAGAGACTCCCTCCCCGATAAGGTGGCCTAATGGGCTCCCGGCCGCTTTGGACGGCGGCCGAGACGCTCGCGGAAACGCTGCTGAGGGCGCGGGGCAGAAAGGCTGCGTCCCCCCCGCGCTTTGCACAGAGCTTTTTGTCTCTCTCGTATCTGGGAGGGCATCGTTTCCCATCGCGGTGCGGGATGAGCTCTTTATGGAAGGACCGAGAAGAGGAAAATCACTCAGCTCGGTGCGGGCTGAGGCGAAGACGCGCCCAGAAACTCAGGGAAAGGAGGACACGTCAGAAGCTCTGGTTCGAACGATTTGTGGGTAGAGCTAAAGCGAGCCGCCCATTTCTACACTGCATTCGCCGAATGTCTTCGACCAATCCCAATTGATGTAAAATATTTCCGAAATGTCACGAGCCATAAGAATACGTTGTTTAAACTAGCGACGACGCAAAGACAGAACCTCGATTTTGTGTACGCTATTCTGGGTCTGGGAAAACTGTTCCGTAGAATTAACCCTCACCAGCTCCTCCGCCAACTTCCACCGTGTTCATGTACGTGCCGGTGAACGCGTCCATGAAGAGTTGAATGGAGTCTTTCATTCATTCATTGCTTTTGCAGGCCGTGGCCGGCAGGGCGGGAAAGCAGAAAGCCATTACTGCCTGACGAGCTTTCTCCGCCCATTACACTTGCAACTGCAATGCAGCAATGAAACGCGTTGCATTGTTGTACAATAACTGGAACGATAACCTAATTACTTTTTGTTAAAGTAACTACAAAGTATCGACAGAGATGTGTGAAGCGGGATTCACGCGGTGTTATTTTGCTCGCGAATGGGCAGCTGCGACGTCGGGCACCGCAGCTTCCCCGGTGTTCTTGTAGTTGCACGAGCGACGTCGCAACTGCAAATTACGAGAAAAATCGCACCCTGTGAATCAGGCGTTACTTGTCGGAAAATGGTACCCTGGTTTTCTAAGGCTACAGTGGGCTTGAGCCTATGAAGAGGCCGGGCCCGACACCGAAAGCAAAAAATGAAACGAGCAATCAAGCATTTTTCCTTCGCCGTAAAGCCTAGGTGCAGATGGCAAGTATTTTTCTACTTCTCTGTTTCTTCTTTTTGTCCTTATTGCTAGCGTAAACCTATTTGTATTCTTTCAAATCGTTGCCCGCGACTCTCGCTCCGTCCTCCTAGAAGACACGCCTTCTCCGAAAACCGACAAAGCCGATTCGCGGAGACGCAAAACAGTGCAACCGTTTGACGTCTGACGAGGGGACAAGCGCCTCTGTCTTCGGCGGCGAGGCTCCATTACCTTTTCACATTCTAAGCTGCAAAACATTTGCTGTGAGGCTGGTCTAAACTCTGGAAACTAGCCTCAAAACAGGCGCTGCCTTTGCAACAGCAAGCCACAGACGATCGTTCCTATTGGCCGAATCGTCTCTCCCAGGGGCTGTGCGCCCGTGGCCCGTGGTCGACGTTTCTGTTCTTCACTGCATAGAATGAATTAAAAGAGAAATCAGAACACATTTCGGTGTGACTCTTTGTTGTTTTTGTTCGTTTCTTTCTTCGACTTTTTCTTATACTAACGGTCTTTTGCATCATCCAATCCCAAATTGTCTGGCTACCTCATCTCCTCCCCATCCTTGTAACAAAGCGGTCTTTTTATCGATATTTGAGAGAGAGAGAGAGAGAAGGATACAGAGGGAACGTTACAGGTAGAAAGAAAACTCGTTTGATGGAAGTTGATCGTTCAAAGGAGATGTTGTCATAAGTGACAATCGGCAGGCGTTAAACATTAGCGTTATAAAAGGCAATTTGAGCTGACTACATTTAGTGAAAATAACTTCACCGCTCGCAGCAAACACTGCAACAAGAGTATGCGGCCGGAAAGTCCTTTTCATCCCATCTTTAGAAGCACCTAGGGGTGAGCTTTGACCCGTATTTTCGAGCAGTACAGCGCTCGTCTGCGTCGCCGTGCCCTTTCTTCGTATATGTTCTTCCCCAATTGTATTTCGCCGTGTTTGTTCGTAAACGCTTTATCGAAGATTTTCCCATCAATAAGAACGTTTTCTTTCAACTAAATACCGCACTTCCATCGAGCGCGCCTGTTGAACGTCTCTTTTGCAAGAGGCGGTATGTTTTAAAATAAAGTGAGGGAAGCTGAGTGACGAGAACTTCGAAAACCAATTGCTGCTTCGGTACAACATAAACTAAATAATAGCACGACGCTGTTAAATACATCTCAAAAGTAAATTGAGAGTTTTCTGAGAGTCCCAACTAAATGTAAATGTTAGTAATTGTCCTTTGTTATCAATGTCTACATAGTTGGATAAAAAATACGAGAATATCCCGCGAATAAATAAGTTACTCTGCCAAACTAACTGTAAATGTAACGCGTTACTTTTAATGTTTACTAACTGTAACTATAACCTACTAACATTACTGGAAAACTAACTGTAACTGTAACCAAGTACTTTTGAAGAGGAACTTGCCCGAGACTGTTTATGCATGAGGCCCGTTCAAATAACCATTTATTGCGATCACAGAAAGGAATCCAACGAATGTCGACGGAAGAATTTCCCACGCTAACATTGCCTCCTATTCGATTTACGCGTAGAATTGTGCGTCTATTTACGGGCTTTAAATCTATCACTTTCCGGCAATATTGCCCCGCGCTGCTGATAAAATAAAATAAATAAATAAATATGTTCCGCGAGACTCAATATGGTGTTTGACATGCTTCGGTGTATTCGGGCATCGATCGTTTATTTTGCGTCAAATGGGTTTCGTGCAGCGTCCCACGCTAAGCTTGTCTCGTAGATTACGATGAATGCGATGCGGGCCCAAGTATATAACCTGGAGTATCTCTGAACCACGTATATGGATTTTAGAGCTCGCACAAATACAGACAGATACGATTGTCCAAGACGTCATTCATCCAAGATAAATACGGAGTAGATTGGTTCCGAACTGTTACGCCGCATCACAATCGCTGAATACACACAGACGGGCAATCATATAGAGATGCTGTTCGCTAGAACATTGGTAGATTTTAGGCAAGGAACGCGTCATAGGGTACGAACACGTTTATTTTTTTCGTGGGAGCTCGCGCGGTTGCATGCCGCGTGGATCTGTTCACATAAAAAAATCCTTTCAATGCAGGTGTCAAACCTTCAGTAGCTGTTAGGCAGAGCAATTGTCCAGCCCTTTAGATGCACCGCGCATATAATCCCAGACGTTAGATGTAGCGTTATCAAATATACGGGCGAGAAAGTCTGTGTCTGTATCCTTTTCAAGATATGTATCGAGCCAAACAGTCGTAGCATTGCTAGCCCCGCTGATGATATAGGTTATATAACATTCGAGGGTGCACGCACTCACCTATGTTCGTCGTCATTTCCTTAAAGGGGAAGTCGATTCTGATATCGTCCTTCTGTGCTGACAACTCAACCTAGGCGCTCTAAGCATCCCAACAAACCGGAAACTACAACCGTGCGTAGTTCATTTCCTCGTTAAAGCATGTTCAAAGATGGCGACACGCCCTTTTTGGGAAGAAATTCCTTCCGAGTGAAGTGGTCGATGAAGGGCGCTTGTGGGGCGAGTTGCAGGCGATGGCTTCGCCCGCGGAGAAAAAGGGGAGTCTTATCCGAATGTGTACCTTTAGACTCTCTTCGAAACGGAATTATGATAAAATCATTCGGAATCTGCGCGTATTGTAGGGCTTTCATTGTTCCCCACAATGTAGCCCGCGAGAAAAAAGAGTTTGCATAAATTTCTGTGGCCCTGAGATGAATAGGCGGTTTTGTTATACAGGACATGGTATATGTGGGAACTAACACGTTTTAAACAACATAAGATCAAAAACGAGTTCTTATCAAAAATGACTTGAGTGCCCCTTTAAGCCGCAGCCAGCCTGCTCCTAAATCATACGCAACATCAGGGTGTTCGTTGTAGACATGATGACAGAAATATCTGCAGGAACCCCAAGCGCATTCGAAGCATGTTTGTTTTACGGCACATGCTTGAGACATGTCCGCAGACACTTTTCTCTCGATCCATGTGGCCACATGCAAGGAAGGCCCCAGGCAGTGTCTGCAGACTGTCTTTTCGTACGATGTATTGGCAGTGGGACCACGGCTTTATATCAATATTCCTGGGAAAGTATTGAAGTTTCAGGAAGACATTGAAAAATGGATTGCGCTGCACAACAGAAAACAAGCACTCCAGCCGACAAGCAGAACCTCGTCGTTATGTGGGTCACCCTTGTCAAAGCAGTGCTTCCCTCCCAGCGGCGTTTATCTTAAACGTGTCAGGGAGGACGTTGCTTGCTTAGGCCGAGTTTAGTTCAGCCGATGGCTGTCACGAACGGGGAACATGTCGAGCTGGGCATGACAGAAGCGATCGAAAACGACAGCGCGCCTTCCTTCCCCCGCGGGAGGACGTACGGGGCAAGTTCGTAGAGTCCACGTGGACGCGGAGGGGACGACGACTTTCCCTAAGCGTCAGCAACAACTTTCTCGAGGTCTCTTCAGGAAGTCAGCCCAAGGGGACATTCATTCGAAGAGAAAGCGATCCGTCAGTGCAATGACAGTAGTCCTCGTTTCATTCGCGACTCCAGTAAAACGGACGGCAGCTAGCGGGAAAACACTAAACCGGAAGAAATAGGTCCTTTTACGATTTCTGCTCGTCTTTGTGGCTTCCGTGATTGGCTATATGCAACAATTGTCCCGGTGACTTTGTCATCCCTGTCGTATCAGCGTGTTACCCGTGGGTCGCCCTGAATGCGACCTACGCAACCACGTCAACCAGACACTCAGGGTTTACCAACGTTCATCGGCAGTGTGGAACGACAGTAGGCAGTACTCCCATCGCTTCCCCGAGGAAGGACGAGCCTCTTGAAACTCGCTTAGGCCAACACAAAACCGCAGGCTTGAAACGTGATGAATAAAAATTGGGCGAACCAGTTTGAATTCCATGCTTGCTCGCTGAACGCCGACCATTGTGCCTTGAGCTGGAACACGGCACGGCACGACCTGCTTTAGACCGCCATATATGCCCCAACAGTGGAGACCTCTATCGCTCACTGGAGTCACGAATAGAAGCTACACTGTTAAGGAAAGTTCCCTTTTTTTTTTTTTTGGCTTCTCATCGGCTTTTAAGCCTGGTTCAGCAGTTGCGTTGGCTGCGCTCAGAGCAACCGGAACGACAGCAACGACACGTTCACCAGGACAATAGTTGCCCGCATGGAACATGGAAAACAATGCAAAGAGGAGGAGTTTTGTGCAGCAATCACGAGTTATCAATATTCTGGTGTCCTGGTTATTGTTATCGTTTTGGTCGCTGTGAACGCAACTGATGCAAATGTGTAAACCAGCCTTTAAAGGGATATTAATACGGGGGGAGCTCCTTCGGGGAGAAATGTGCGTGAAGGCGGGGAGTCAAGAGGGATGTCAGTGTTGTCAGACGCATTTAGCGGTCGTACTCTCGACAGCCAGGTTCGGTGCACGCTGACGAGAGTAAAATAAATGGAGGTTTTCATGAAACGACGATAGGTGATTATATCAGCAGCGCTGTCAGACGCAGAAGACGGTGAACTGCTTCCTGCTAAAAGAAAGAGTTTTCTTGAATGGATGGATGCGACAGGAAGAACGTAGAATCCCACACCAGTTATATAAAGAGCAGCTTGAGGACGCCATAGATCAATATCGGAGGCTCCCTCGGGTGCCTGGGACGACATGCGCAACAGCGGAAGTCGCAACAAGTCAGGCGATCCCGATGCCACAGCCGGTAACTCCAAGAGCAAATGCTGTTAAGTTGCCAGACACGCGCACCAAATGCCGCCAATTGCGAAGAACTCCCCTGCCAAGGCGGGGACTGTTTGTTCAGCCCGAACAAAAGCTCGCGCATCCCCCTGGGGTTGAGCGTGGCTCCGCACCAAGGCGTCATGTTGGTACCACGTGACGCGCATCCAGGGGAGCAAGGGAAGGGATTTCTCCCCGCGTGAATACCCTTAAGCTCTTTGTGAAGAGCTAGCGTATATCCGATTCATTGCACGGCTGCAAGAGCGCTTGAGCAGTACTGTATAGCTTTTCATGGGGAGGTGGCGAAAATGGGAAAGGGGGGGGAAATAACTTTTGTATTTTTACACTAGCCTCTTAGCTGATCTCCCCTGTGCGCTTCGGATGAAATTTCGCAAAATGTTGGTTTCGAACAATATCCAGCGTTACGTTTCGTAGTCCCACATGCTTTGCACGTATTGCTTTGCACGTATTACAGGAACTGAGGAAGGTGCGATGACGCATCACGCGCAGGCACTGCCTGCGCAGTGCGTGGTACACGTGCTGCGCGTACAGCGCTTGTACATCTTCTTCAAACCTTGAAAATGCGTTACTCACATTTTCAAGATTATGTATATAATTAACTATAGTCGGTGAAAGGTCAAGAACGAAGTGGAAGCTCCTCCCACCCTTTTCCACTTCAGCGGAGTGAACGGTGGAGAGGAGGCCACCTCCTCTCCATCGTTCGCTCTACTAAAGTGGAAAGAGGTGGGAGGAGCTTCCACTTCGTTCTTGACCTGATACCGACTATAGTTCCATTCAAAGTGTTCCCATAGCATCGCTCATACTACACTCTAAGAAATACCTAGCGTGTACTTACCCGCAAAACACTCAAAGAGCCAATCATTGCGATCTAGATCAGCGAATGATGAGGCGGAACATCTGTTTAGACCTCAAAATGAAGTCTGCGCTGTGGCATTACGCAATGCAAGCATGACGGTTCGCATTGTGTAATGCCACAGCGCAGACTTCAATTTTAGGTCTGAACGGACGTTCCGCCTCATCATGTGCTGAGCTGATTTCGTGGATAGCAGAGATTGGCTCTTTGAATTTTTGGCGGGTAAGTAAACGCGAGGTATTTCTTAGAGTGTAGATTATCGCAGAAATCTAACGAAGTTTCGAGGTATCATTAGCCGGTAAGAAAACCTGTTATTCTTAACTGAGTAATGGAACCACAGCAAAAGAATACGTTCTCCGAGTTTGATTATTTTAAAGTTTCATGGTTGTCTGTATTAGAATTCTTTGATCGAAGAATCCTTTAAAACAAAAACGACTTTCGCGTAATCCCTGCAAAAAAGTAATAATAAATAAAGACCAAACTAATTGACTTATCCTTTTTTTTCAAAGAAACTAAAAAATAAAAACAATTCAACGTTCATTCTATAAAAAAAAAACACAGAAAGAAATGAGAGGTCAAACAGGCTCGTGTAAATGGCACATAATTACGAATTTCGATCGGTGTTTGAGACTTCGTGTTCATTCTCTTGCCTCAGCCTGTGTTCTTCTTAATTATGTTCAATTCATTCTATTTTTACCTTCTTTTTTTAAAGTGGCGAGGAGTACAAAACTAGTATGAAGATGAGTAACTCGCTAGAAATACTCCCGAAAATGGCTGGTCCTCGACGAGTGTAGTATAAAGCAGAACGTGGAATTAGCCTCGCTCGATTGCTGGCACCGATTTGCGCAGGAAAACAAGGCGCGTACTTTTGATTCGCGTTTTCTTTCTGTTGCAGTCGAGCGATTCTCCCCTTGTGCTCTCCGCTCGCATTCGCCGGCAGTTAGACAGCCACTCGAACAGAATGGAGGAGGACCAGGTACAAGACGGGCGAATGAGTTTTCTGAACTGTCAGGCCCCTGGCACACGGCTCGGTCGTCAGGGCGAGCAATCGACTACGATTCCTTTGAGTGGCTTGACGCAGCGGCGTCTCGCACTCGAGCGACATCAGGAGAAGGGCCGTCTCCCGCCACAGCCTCGGGCAGGTCCCCAGGCGGCTGGAAAGCGACAGCCTCCGACCATTCTCTCGCTCGAGCCAGCAAGAAGGGCCGGAAAGCTGGCTCCTCGGGGCCCATCCGTCAGGCTGCTTCGCCGATGGATTCGGCAGGCAAAGCCCGGTGTCGACCACCACGTCGCGGCGCCATGAGTCCCGTCCTCACGGCCCCATCCAAGATATTATGGGGCGCGCGAGTCGGCGGGCGCGGAAAAGTTGAATGCTCTCTCGCCTGTCTCCGAGGACACCTGAGCTCAACGCGGGCTGTTTCCAAGACTTTCTGCGCATGCGCGTGGCCTTTGCTTTATCTAACAAACTGATAAGAGAACTTTTTGGAAGTGTACGGGATAACGAAGGAGGGCAGGATAAATGCGTAAGCCAATCGTCGGTTTATTTACGCAATCAAAATAGGTTGCCCTATTTTAGCACGTACTAACACGATGGTGGTGCAGTTATTTTCTTAATTGCACGTACTTTCAATAAATGTTTAATCCAAGTTCAGCACTCGTCCCATGTATTGCCCGTGTCTCTCTATGTTTATTGTGCGCTGTGTCACCTATTTGTATGAATAAACCAGCTCACCTGCATCGCCACCTGCATCCAACCTTGGCAGTGCTACTGCTTGAGAACGACACTCACAGTATTCTCATCATCGCCGAGCAGCCAATTACATCGCACCGTTTCTCTTTCCCGACAACAATAAGCCAACCTGAGAGCGGTCCCTATGTTGGCTTTTTCGTTATGACAGCTATGAACTCCTTCTAAGGTTTAATTTAGCGATACAAAATGTAGTCCAGATATCCCGGAGAGTATTCTAACAAATTAACTTAAGATTTGCTCGCCAAAGAGATCGACCATTCAGACGTTTAGGCTTCGGTGGTTACAAATAATAATTGCTTTCTGCAGTTTGTAAAAAAAAATCAATAAAAAGTCGGTCCGTAACTTTGCAAGAAGTTAGGCAGCTGGAGTACTTCTTCGTTAAATTTCAAATGTGTCTGACAATGTGGTTTCTTGACAAAATTTCGGTTTGCACCTGGAGGTTTCTAAGTGATTTCTACGATATTCAATATCCTTTATCATATCATAGATCCTTACTGACGTTCACCAGTGAGCGCGAGGCGTGTTGGCTCTTTTTAGCCCAGACCGCACTAAGTCACGCGTCTCCTAAAAACAAGCACTGGACGTGCTCCCACGATACTTGCACCAAATATAGGGAACACCTTCTATTTTAGCCCGTTAATTAGTTACTTTCCAAAGGAACCACTAAGCTCGGTATCCTTTGACAATTATATATCTTTTAAAGCAGCAACACAATGTTGCCTAGATAATCTTCCAGCGCTTGATTGGTCGTTCTGCAAACTTGTGTCAGTGAATGCGAAGGTGATCGAAGCTGGTCAGAAGAGCATGAAAAGGAGGTTTCTGGAAGCCTGCAGAGGGGGTAGCCGACGTTTCGTTGAAATAGCGTAGGTTTTTCTGGGCCGTAAAGAAGATCAGTTCTAAGGCGAAACGGGAACGTTTTTATTGTAAAGACCCCCTTTCGTCCTTTGAATTAGCTACTCGTATTAAAATGATAACCGGGTGTATGGCGATCCCATATCTTTTAACGTACAGTGAGATGTAAAAATAATTTCGATACTATGCCACTCTCGAGCCTGCTAGGTTGTCCGGTGAGAAAAACTAAATGATGTACACTTAGAGTATCGGCACTCTGTTCCCCGATCGGCTAGTGGGCGCCGCCATCTTGGTGCTTAGAGCAGACCAAACGTAACTGTCGATCTCCACAATTAAAAAAAATGCGACTGCCTCAGCTTTAGACACGGTGGTAGGAAGCTCAGGTGAGATCGTTTTTCTCTGTAGCGAACTGTTCTCGCATTTTTGGAGGACGGATAAAAATGCTTTCAGCGGTTTCAGAAAAAGCTTCAGAGGCCAGATTCACGAAACGATCTTGCGCCAAAAATGTCCTTAAGAAAAGACGTAAGAACAAATTCGTATTCACGAGACGAAATTATTGTAAGTTTCGCGCAGGTTATGACGAACTCCTACACCTCCGCAGCTGTCTTACGCACTTTTTACGATCAAATCATCATGGCCGACAGCGTCACCCAGGTAGTTGGTCGCAACGACCAACGGACGTTTATTTTCCTACGTGCTCTTCTCGCGCGTTCCGACTTCAAGCAGCAAGAAAAAAGTAAAAAGTAGTTGAAACAGATCACGACGAACAAGAACGCTGGATCCACAAACACCCGGAAAAGCTACAACGGCCACGATTCCACCGACCAAGCGAGCTCGGCAGAGATACAGGCCTAGCAGGCACTCCAACTCGGCGCAGCGTTGCTCCGACGGTCCTTGGCCAAGACCGTCTGTCCACGACCGGTTGGCGTGCTGAATGGAATATGCCCGCGCTGCCCTTGTGGACAATTCCCGTATTATAGTTTGATCGCTGACCTCAATTTTAGAGTAAGAGGTCAATCTCTTCCCCTTGTCATCTCCTTGTTTTCCGAGGCAGCGGTGACGAACGCTGTCGTCGAAAGGGACTCTCATCGATTCTATCTCCTTGTTTTGTGTGATGTAGAGCTCAAATAAACGCCGTATGGACTTCCTCACAACACGCTATGTACACTTTGTTATTAGTATGCCACTTTTATTCTGACACGACTGCACGTCACTGTCGAGTTATAACAGTTCGGGGAGCTACGCAACGCCGGTCCAACCATTTTTTGCCAAGTGTCACGCCAGTATCGAGTTGCACAACCGTAAAAGATCGGTCCCGAAGCGCTTACCAATTCGCGGTCCAACGGCGCGAATCCAGCACTTCGATCAAACGCGCGAGTCCGCTCCTGAAAGTCGTGTTCAAACATATATTTTTTAACTTCGGCTCGCTCTCTCATCTCCGAGGCCACGAAAAAGGTCGCGGCAATTTGTTTCCATCTACGTCGCTTTGCAAACGACTGGCACGGGCCGTCTTTTACCAACTATGGCAGTTGTGTTGACTCCGTGGCGATCGAGTTCGTAGCAGTCAACGGAGGCGGTTGCGCATCCCGACCTCGGCATTCGGGCGCGTTGAAATCGTGTTAGCGTCGACATATCACTGCACGGACGCGAACCCCAGACAAGCGGTGGCGGAAAGGCCGCTTGTGTTTGTTATTAAATATCCACGTGCTCCGAACTGCTCCGAACCACGCCGAGCTCTCCGATTGGTTGTTCGTGCTAGTGAAGACACCGTCGCCATAGCAACAGCACCGGTACATTTTTTTCCGCCCAAGAACGTCGCTTTCCTCCTCTCACTTAAGAACGCGGTCCTGAATACCGATTTCTCCTCTCCTTACGATGTTCTTAACTTACGAACTTCTTAGCTAAGTTGTCGTAAACTAAGAAGCTCTTCCTGAATCTGACTTCAGATAACTGACAACCATGATTGTAAGCACCACATTGGCTGAAGTGTCGTTATTCTTGTGACGATCGCGAGTTCCGAGAGGGCCGGTGTTTCGCGAAACCGGGTTGTGACATTCACGTGTTCCGAGAATGACTGCCTCGCGGGGCCCGGGTGTGTGGCACAACAGGAAACAGCGCGCCTGCAACCTCGGAGCTACCATCCGGGTTTTCCCGCATTCCGTGCCCGTCGGGAACAATGGGAGAATGGAGGGAAAGGAGAAGGAGAAGAGGAAGGGCACTCAACGGCCGTCGGTGGGATTTCGGGGGAAGGCAGTTGGACGGGCGCGTCGATTGACTGTGGACGCGTGGTCAGCGGCCAGCGGAAATAAGACAAACAAGGAATGCTGTGCTGAGTCCCTGGGCGGAAAGAACATTCGACGAACGCCTTCCACACAACTGCCACGACTCATCGCCAGCCAGCCCGGACTCTACACGGGAGTCCCGGCCTGCCTGCCACTGTGGTGTCCTGAACGCCTCGACGGGCACGTCGTCAACTCAAGAGCCCGGTTTCTACACGGGGGCCCCGGTCTGCCTGTCGTCAACGAGCACGTCGTCAACAAAGCGTGAGCCCCTGAGTCACCGACCTTCCCTCCAATTTCTTACAATTAAACTTGTTGTATCTGTTCGCCGGTCTCCTCACTCGCTCTTGCCCAAAAGGAACCCCGGGACCAGGGTTGGGGTTCCAACCGTCACACTCTGAAGCGTAGCTTATTTCGTGGCTCGAAGAAAACCTATGCGGAGCGCAAGTTCGTCTGCTTCTTTTTGCAGGGGCTTTCGATTGAAGGATAGTGGGTACACTTAGAGGCAGCTTGCTTGCAGGTCTATCCTTCAGCCAGAGCCCATCCGAGCTCGGCATTCTGACGTCCACCGCAATTCCTGCAAAAGAAGCGGACCAACCTCCGCATACGGCGTGCAAGTTGGTCCGCTCTCCTGCGAACCTCAGGCGCTCGTTTGCCCGCCAAATGCGCCCCATGCGCTTTTGTTTCCACCTGACCTCAAGCAATGACTACGCGCGCTTGGCTTCATCATCATAGAGCGTTCCCGGCGGGTCCTCTATGTTGCCCTTGGATATGTCCTCGCGTTTCGATGCGCCGCAGACGACTTTTGAAACACTCGCTCGCCGTATACACGAACTCAACTCTCCTACGTCACGCCGCGGTGGTGGCGCGTCAGGCGCACTTCCGGTCTGGGAGGTGGGCAGAAGTAGCCGTGCGAGACATGCATTCCTGTGATCTTTTGGAAGAAACCAGACAGAAAACCTGCCTTCTCGTCAAAATGCTGCGACGGGGGCTGTACCAAGAGAGTCTGGAAAGGTTTGAAGATCAGTTTTCATGTGTTTCTGCCCCCTCCGTTCGTCCGAGAACGTGGATAGTAGCCGTGAAAAGGGCAAACCAGACGCTGTCTGAACTACGATTGCTTGTGCGGGCAACATTTTGTGGTCGCCAGATGTATTTGTTTTGTTCCAACATGAATGAGAGAAAATCGCCAAGTTGTCCGGACCACCCACGGGTTCAGTGCGTCTTCAAATTCACACGGCCGCCTGATCGTTCGAACTTTCGTCTGCTCTTTCAAACTTGTCTGCTTTTTGTCGTCTGCTCGTTCAAACAAAAGCGGCTCGTAGACCAAACTTTGACCTGGTGATTCCAATAAAAAGTAATTGCAGGCCTCAAAAGACTTAAGTACGCTTGGTGTAAACAGAAATACAAGATGTTGATCATTGGTAGCAGTGGCCATCACCGACTTGTTATGCTTGGTCTGTTCCCGCTTCCGATTTTCAGTATCGACCTCGATTATCGCCGCTACCTTCTACACTTTTGCAGCACGAGCGACGTCACGACCGAAAATAGCTGGAAGAATCTCATCGTGGTTTTGGCGTCCGATTCTGCGGCGTTCATGCGAATGACTCGCCGCACGTCAAATTATTTACGCAGAGTTTAGCGGCGTAACGAGCCTTGGTAATTTCGCTCAGGCGATTAAAGTGGTAAGACATTGCTATGAGGACGTAGAATCGACAATTCCAACGCGAAAAAGAGTGTGCAGACTCACACAGACGCCAACAACGTGATATTCCTGTGGTTTGTTGACGCGGGACGCGGCGCTTCTTGCCCGCACTCCGTTACGCATGCGTTCGAACTGTCGATCTGCTCTTTCAAACTTGTCTGCTTTTTGTCGTCAGCTCGTTCAAACGACAGCGGCCCGTAAACCAAACGTGGACCCGGTAATTGCGATAAGAACTAAGTGCAGGCCTCAAAACACTTTTCGAGGTTGGTTGGGATAAGTAGCCCAAGTGTAAACAGTAGATACAAGAAGATGTTGAACATTGTTACCAGTGGCCATCACCGACTTGTTATGCCCGATTCTACTTGCGGTTTGTCAGTACGTCCACCATCTCAGCTACGGTCCACGCTTTTGCAGCCCGAGCGACGTCGCGACTGAAAGCAGAATCTCTGAAAGCAGAATCTCATCGTGGGAGTCAGGCTTTAGCGCCCATTCTGCGCCGGCCACGTGAAATGAATCGCCGCATGTCACATTATTCACGCAAAGTTTTGCCTCGTTAACTTAGCTGAAGCCGCTCAAGGAGTCAGACATTGTTAGCAGGACGTAGAATCAACGATTCCAACGCGAAAAAGAGCACGGGGACTTCCACCAACGCCGACAACAGCGCAATTCAATGGTTTGTTTATGGGCGACGGCGGGCTTTTTGCCCACCGATCCACCGCGCATGCGCGGCGCCGGTGGCGTCCGCTAGGGGCGCTTCGGTTTGTTTGTAAACATGAGTTGGTGTATAGCAGAAGTATTCACTGGCGGCCATAAAGGTCTGTGTGCGCGACTGCTGAGCGCGTGCTGATGGTGAGCTTCCACGGTTCTTTTGCAACGTGCATCTCACACCTCCAGGATTGCCGGTCTTAGCAGCCTATTAATGTGGGCTCGTTCTGAGCGTGCGCTCTAGACAGCACCCACAAATATGGCGCCCAGTGAATAACTCCTTATACATGGCTCGCACCTGACGTCATCATCGCATCATGCTTGTGGCCATTCTTAATCGCTCTTTCCTGGAAAGATAAATTCCGAGGTTAAAAAGCGCACGCTGCAGAAGTTAGGCGCTAAGCAGCAGGGTCGCCACAATGTTCGCTCATGTGACGTCAGTGCGAGCAATGTAGAGTATTGGCGGCGAGATGTTTTCCCTCTCCTGACGGCATTACCTTGCCAACAACAAGTTCGATGATATTTGTAATGAGCACGATGGAAGCTTGAAATCATTGCGCTCTGAAACCAACACTGCCAACACCGTTAAAATTCAAGTTAGGTCTTAGATTCGTGTTAATTCCGTCGACGAGAAATCCTTTGCTGAGGTCATAGTCAGCATTCGGTCAATCGTGGAAGGCCAAAAACAGCGACGCTTTCGATGGCCCACGTCGCCAATAGTCAGTGGCAGCTTAAAAAAACGCAGGGAGTTTCCTGTTACGTTTGCGCCTCATGCTTCCCGATTGGCTCTTCGGTGTTCTTATTGGCTGACGACTTAAATCCCATCGGGTGCGATAAGAAGAAGCCAGGGATATGCCAGGCCCGGCGATAGCCGTCAATGACTATGGCTGCACACAGTATCTCGTACTAACGATATAGTAGACAACGCAACTGGAGCGGTCACGAGAACCAGCGGCGCTGCAGTCGGATCTTGCTTCCCGGTCTCGCGCGTCGTCTGCTACCACCGCGTTGAGAGCTTGTTCTTTTTTTTTTCAGTTTCCTTTTCTTCCTTGGCTTTTTTTTTTTTTTACTTCCATGTGTATAATAGCAAAAAAAGATGATGGAGACGAAGTGTTATACACCACAGAGTTGAGAGTGTGAGAGTTCTTCCTTTAGTGTTTGAAATTTATTTTTGTGTGCGTCTGTTTCCTTGCGCTGTGAAGTGTTAGTTTGAATCACCAACTCGGCCAAGCTCGGGTATTGCTATTCACACTTGGTGGGCTAGACAATCCAGAAGTAAGACTCGACTGCAGCGCTGCTAGTTCTCGTGACCGCCACTGAGCCCAGTCGCAGGCGGAGCTGTGAAACTTATACCCCATTCACACGGCAGCGTAAAGGCACCTTTAGCTTAGGTCCCTTAGCTGAAGGTACCTGTCGTAAATGGCGTTCTTGATCACACGATAAATAAACGGAGCATTTTAAGTTGATGTCGATTGCATTCCTGCTAAACCGCGAGAGGAGCACGTGATAAACAATTATTCCTCAAAATCGGTTTCACGCGCAGTTTTGTAGTGTAGTAATGGGAGTTTGTTGATAGATTGGGGGAAAGAAGAGGAAATAAAGGTGGAGAACAGTGATGGTCGCCATTGCTTGGCTCCTGTCTCTGCCACCTTTCTGACCATTAATTACCACTTCAACAACTCTACATGCCAGTGACGCTATCGAAAGGAATGGTTGACGACGAGGATAAAGGTCCTGGGCGGGAGAGTCGGACGACTCGTCTAGAACCTCGAACAAGAGCTCGCAGTGGTCCATCGCGTTCGGGTTCGTAGAAGACATTCATTTTCCACGTGCCGCCGCTGCTACCTGGTAGCTGGAGTATGCGTTCCTCGTTAATGTATTATTCCATCGCATTTGTGTCCACAGTCATTTCGTAATTCGCTACTTATATATATTCAATTTGTTATAATGCATTAAACAAGCAATATTTATATATCTGTGATTTCTATTTGGAGTTTTTGGGTCCAAGGCTACTCCCTGTAGCTGTAAGGGAGCTCGGCGAGCTCCGTTTAACACAGGACCTCCTTTAGCGAAAGGGACCTTTATGCGCCATGTGATCACGATCTCCGGCTCCCTTTACGACAGGTACCTGGGCTACAAGGTACCTTTGCGCTGCCGTGTGATTTGGGTATTAGGGTGCCTACATGTTACCGCTCCGCTCTAGGCTGGCGCTAACTCCTTGTTATTCTTTCCCAGATCCTCTCACACTCTCATTTCTTCCCGCTTCTTATTTCGCTAAACGTAAACAACGTTGAGTTTCTGTAGTCTCGAAACACCAGCAACACTGTGAGGCCACTTCAGTTTCCGTTCATAAGAGGAGTCGGAGGCTCAGCGGGATGGCGGTCGTGGTGGCTGTCGCTCTCTTGATTCGGGTGTTTCATATTTTTAAGTTACGAGCAGGAAGTGTGCGTTGCTCTTAACGAAACGCGAGTTCCCGCGACAAAATGGAACGCAACAGACCGGCATTGAACGCCGAAACCTCGCCGTCGGAACGAGAGCGGTGAGCGCTCCCTAGCCCTAACGAGGATTAGCGGCGTAGTGCGAGCGCACGACCGGCGAGTGTGACAAAATGGTCGACGAAAACAGCAGAGGTTGCCGTGATAACGAGGTAGGCAGCACTGGCTTGTCGGCAACAGGTATCACAAACGTTGTCGCCACCCCAAACAGCGGAGCGGCGGAAACATGTAGGCACCGTAGTGAAACTGAGCTTGCTCCAGTAACGTCCATAGTAGACGCTTTGCACACGCGCCGCATTTCAGCAGCCATTGCCGACCTTCCCTTGTCTTACCGAGATAGCGAGCCACTAAACGGCTGTTGATGGGCCTCCATATTATAGGCCAATGCTGGGGAGAAGGAAAGGGTATAAAATCTAAGATGCCAATGACTTGGCCCACTGCTACGGTAATAATGAAGCGATGTAAAGTAAAGGGAAACGAAAGATCGGTTGTGCCTATAGAAATGTCTATATAGTGATTTCAGTCGGCCTATCGTAAAGAAGCATCTCAAAGCAGAGGGGAGTATTTTCGCGGGTCCCCGGGGCGTCTGGCAGGCGCACTTTGGACGAACCCTCGCCACCCGGTTCCGCTTTATTTCTAGATCGGGCACCCGAGCGCGTCTCCGAGATCTACGAGAGACAATTCTCGCTCTTCAAGCAAAACGGGCCGTGAGGGAGAGAAAGGAGAGAGAAGGACGAATATAACCTATGAATGACGGAGCGCGGGACGTGCGTCTCCCGAAGATGTAGAGTTTGCAAAGCGGCGTCGCCATCCGTCCACGTCTATTTCGGGTCGCTTCGTCGGGGCTCGGGGGCGAGGCCGCCGGTGTACAAACAACGGGTCCATGTCTCCCCCCCCTGCGACCGCGCGTTCGGCCGTTTCATTCCTGTATCTTGCTGAGAGCACGCGGAAGCGGACGATTACATTTTTCTTTCTTTTGCGCTTTGTTTTCTTTTTGTGAGGATGGAGCGATGCCCCGAGTTTTTGTCAGAGAGGATTTTATAAGCCCAGTGAACATGGTACTTGAAGGTGAACCTGTCTGTTGATTTGGCCTACTTCATTTATTGAAATGTTTATTAGATAAAACGAAGAGTTGCGTTAACACCTCCTCGATCCTGTAAAGGCGCTCGTAGAAAGTAAGAAAAAAAAACCGTATAATTCTTATTTGACTTCCCAATGCGGAACTTCGCAGGCACCCCTGGCTTTGCGCTATTGTAACTTGGCGAATCGGGGCTCAAGTGGCACGAACTCGAACAGTATACACATTGGTTGAACCAAGGGACTTTAGGCTGAATAAGTGTCCCTGCTTATCTCACCACTATTCTCCGTTTCACTTTATGACCCACCGCAGCTGATGCTACTCGTTTTTTGTGTCGGGAATTGCTGGATGAGTGTGCTGTTCCGATGGCATGAGCAGAATCCGTAGTCGACATTGTTCACGATTTAAACGCTCGGTGTCACGGCGAACACGAGAACAGACGAGGCATATTCGCAGGAAGGTATCGAGAGTAATTTTCGCCGAACGTGTACAAATAAACCCTAAATAGAAACAAATAAAAACGCTACTTAAAAAGAGAATAAAAAACGTTTTGAATGAGAAACCTCCCGGAGAATATATTCTCAGTGGTATGACACGAGCCAACGGTCGGATGCTGGTGTCGCACTGTCGGCAGATTTCTTCTCTCGGGACGATCCTGGGTTCAATCCCCACCCCTGCCCGTTTCGATATGGATGAACATCGTACCGGCGTGCGGTCTCGTATCACTACTGCGGGGTGCACGTTAAAGACTCCAGGTTAGCGGTTGTACTGCACTGGCTAGATCGCTCAACTAAAGCTGGGAGACTCGTAGCCCATTGAGGCAGACCAAGTTCTAGGCTGTAAAAACATACACACAACCCCCGATTTCTTTCTAAGGAGTTCCTCATTCGCTCGCATACATTACGGCTCATTCGTCTTCACATTTTAGTTGTTCAACGAAACTTGAGTATTTCAGCAAAAGTGCTCGAGTCTATGTTCTCGCACAAAACTTTATCGAACGGACCGCATAAATCGAAGGCTACAAGAGTCTTCCCGATGCCCAGAGTCGATGCGCGACTGCGCGTTGTCAGCCAAGAGCACCTTCACAACGGTGAGAAACTCCCTGCCCTCGCCACTTAGGTTGGGTGTACCTCCGGAGAAATCCGAAACCATCTAGGCTCAGGCCCCTAAATTCCAGAGTGCTGCCGTCACGAGTCCGCGCCGTTGAACGGAGGCGGCCGACGCACGACAGCGAACATCAACGCGGATATTTCATTTCTGGACGTCGGGCATACCGGCCTCAACGCTGTAGTTTTACTTTGTCCAGATGGAAAACCGGAAAGAAGGCGGGGAAAGTGGGGGCTCCAGGGAGGAGGCAGCGCCTGGTTCCCGATATAGCGCCAGAACAACGAGCGTCCCGTTGCACATTCCACGGCGACGCGCATCGAGATCGCGACAAGAGCCAAACGGCCCGGGGGGACGCGTGTACACGAGCCAGCTCGACCAAGCAACTCTCCTCCCCGCATCACGTGACCGGGCTCCCAACACGTGCATGTGTACCCCGACAGCGCAGTCAGGTGACTCATTGCCGTCAGCTGAATGGTCCAGCCGGTGCCTAGGCTCCACTCCACGGTCGGCTTTGGAGTGCATCGAAACGGCCGACGCATGACAGAAGACTGGCGCCAGTGGCGCGCCTCGCGTCGTGCGCTCTGCGTCGCCGTTGCCGGAATGCGCTGATCTTAGCGGACCGTTGATTATTTTTTCCTCGCCCACCGCGTGCAGTCTGCGGTGCCCCGTTGAAGCCCGCGGATTAGGCAGGCTCATGAAAAACAAAAACAACAACAACAAACATAGTACGCGCAGAAAACAAGGAGAATACGCGTGTCTCAACCGTATGCAGTCTCCGCGCTAAAATAAGGCGCATCCTTCTCTGCCGCGACCGGTGACAGAGATTGGTTCGGTGACGTTTTCTCTGGGGGCACCGCCTCAACTAGGTTGAGCTTCTTATAATCAGCTGGGAAAAAAAAGGGAAAAAATTATTATGTTCACGTTTCTCGCTTCTTGATTGGATGCTCTAAGACAACTTTAGTGAGTCGGCATTGTGAGTGCCACTAAAAGAGCGTGGCGGAGCACTGCTCTTCTTGAGTGGCAACTCACTAAAGTTGCCGGGAATGTTCTTGGACCAGGCACGCCAACACACGACTGTAGAGACCTTGGGGCAGCCTTCTCCACTGTGAGGAAGCAATCGCCACTTCAATGTCTTCCTTTCATCGACTTGGTAGAGCTTCGAAGGTATGGCGCCCCCGACGACCATATCGCATCTCAGTGGTTAAGAGGCGTTTTGTTGTTGAAACTAGGTTGCCCTCGTGGCACGATACTGATCCCAGTTTTGTTTGGATGAACGGTTGCAAAGAAATCCGGTCATCTGCTTTTCGAGGGCATCCGGGTTCGGCATGTGCTTAGAAACTTCTAAAAGCAGTTGTAGTTCATCTATACGTTAGCAGTCGCACACGCCTCGGAGGCGCGTCACCAAACTGCGTAACCGCCGAAATATATTTCAAGCCCGAACCGCGTCGAAGAACAAACGAAATGGAAATACAGGTTGTCTCCGATGTCCGGGGTCCTGTTTCTTTAGATGCGTTTATTAATTAATACTGCCTTTATTAACGCGCCTGTTTCTTCCCATTAAGGAAGTGCATTTGACAAAGCGTGTCCCGCACCCCGAAACACTCTTAGTTAACGCCCGGCAGATTTCACGACTGAATTCTGGTTTCATTATTAGCGGCAAATTACCATTTCATTTTTCCAGGGAATTTTTATAGAAAAAAAAAACACATCTACCTGAAATTAGCTTTCGGCGAAACAGCCTCCCACCGACCCTGCGCTTGAAGGGCGAATTTCATTTAAGACAATATGAAAATATGACACGGCCCCATGGTTGCCACCTCTCGTAGTTACAAATATTCCCAGACACAATTTTATTCCGACGCTGTATCTGCTCGCTGTCTCGAATCCGAATTATTTCATCCCACTTCAAAC
Source organism: Ixodes ricinus (assembly GCA_037355805.1). Lineage (NCBI taxonomy): Eukaryota > Metazoa > Arthropoda > Arachnida > Ixodida > Ixodidae > Ixodes > Ixodes ricinus. The sequence continues at coordinate 204,946 of JAZHYW010017789.1, forward strand.
CGAAATGTTTAAAAAGATATATATATATATATATAAAAACACAACGATGAAAAACAAAACGTGTCTTTTTTTTGTCGGCACGCGAAATTGGATCTGGTTTATGTCAGGCACGGAACGAAGAGAGCCAAATTGACAGTCCATGGATTATGTTAAGCCTTAAGACACACACACACACACAAAAAAAAAAAGAAAAGCAGAGGCTTTGGTTCCGCATAAAAAAAATGTAAATAAATAGAGAGCAAACAAAAAACTTTGGCGAGACCGATCTTCTTTTTTTTTTTTTAGCAAGATATTAGCGGGTCAGCTGCGAAGGATGCTGGAAGACCGGCACGTCGACCCGGACAGTGAGAGGTGCGGGGTGGCCGCCGACGCGGCCCACCTACACTCCTCGACTGCGATGATCAGAGAAACGAGCGGGTTGGGCTCCAAGTGGCGTCCGCAGGCCTACCGCTGCCGTGCATACCTCGGCAAACCTCACGTATGAGGGCCCTCACTCCCCCTCAACTTCACAGGTGAGGTGAGGGTCACTGAGTTTCTGAACAAAGAAAATTCATGAGTGTGAGGGTGAGTGGGGACCGTAAGGTCCTGAGGGGTGAGGGCCGTCAGAGCCGTGAAGGCTGTGAGGACCGTGAACGCGTGAAGGGTTTGAGGGTGTGAGGGGCGTGAGGGCGGTGATTGCGTGAGGGGTATGAGGGGCGTGAGGGCCATGAGTGCGTGAGGGGCGTAAAGTTCAGTAAGTGTGAGTGAAGGGCTGAAGGTGAGTGTAGCTGTGAGGGTGAGTGACGGGCTTAGGTGAATGTGGCTGTGAGGGTGAGTGAGGGCGACCTAAAATGCCGACCTCTGCTGCCGTGCATCATATCGGAGCACATCTTAGGGCCGGCGGAACCCACATTTGTGAAGAGGAAGGCGCTCAGGGCGCTCATCTTGCGAGACACGGGACCCTCGAGCAGCTCTAGAAGCAAGGCAGCCCTCCCCGAGCAACTCGACGGACCTTGTAGTGTCGGACGGGCGCATGGCGGAGGTGACGACAAGACATTGTAGAGATCCCTACCCACCCCCTCCTCCCCCCCCTCCAACGACTGTGACACGACGCCGCACAGGTGCATAATGATCGACGCCTACCCCCTTCTTCAACGCCATTTGTCTCTCTCTTTCTACATGGTAAGGACAAGCACATTTGGCATGCCTCTCAAAAGTCAAATTCTATCAGTACAAACACGAATCTGGGCACGCGAACGTCGTTTCGCAACACGTTTTACGTCTATTTTTGTAGAGCTCAACTCGGGTCGTGAAATAGAAAAAGAAGTGCAATAGCGGCGGCCGTGTATTTCCTTTGTCCTATACCGGATATTCGTCGTCTGCAAACTGGTTTGCGAGCGTGCTCTGAGGTGGTCATTGTTCGCATGTTTCGGTAACATTACTACTTGTGGCAAATATCCTGCTCATCGCCGGCCTGTACGTTGGCGCTCTCAGCGTTTTTGCGTTCAGAAAGCCACCCGCGAGCGAGCTCGCAAACCAGTGAGGAAAAAATTGCGTATGTTTGTATGTTTAAACAGCCTCGAAGTTGGTACACCTCAACGGGCGACGAGTCTCCTAGCTGTAGATGAGCAATTTTGCCAGTGCGGTACAACCGCAAGCCTGGGGTCTTTAACGTGCACCACGCAGTAGTGATACACGACCGCATGCCGGTACAATGCTCATCCAGATCGAAAAGGGCAGAGGGCAGGAATCGCACCGAGGAGGTTCTGCAGCTCAAGCTTTAGATCCACGCTCCGAGCTGAGACGCGTTAGCCGACTCGGCCGACGAACAGGCGGGTATATATGACATGAAGAATGCCCGTCCACCGTCTTTTTTTCTTTTTCTTTTAGCTGTATATTTAATATTTTATTACATCCCGAGTTCAGCTGCAGAAAAATTAGGACATAAAGGATTTTTCGATACGACGTTCCCGTGCCCAGTTTCAGGCACGTACATTTGGAATTCCAATTTGGCGGAGCGTGCTAAATGTGCTGGTTCTTACGGCCTTCGAAGCGAGCAGCGCGTCCTTTGTACGATGTGCGGCCAGTGTGACAGCGACTTCCACGTTGAGCGGCAAGTTATTGCGGCAAGTTGATGACGCAGCTTCGCCGTTTCTGAAATTGCACAGGGGTCTCTGATCTCCATTAGAGGGGCTGGAGGCCATTGAGCAACAGGTATGAAGCCACCGGTCACGTGAGGGGGTCTCGTGACCTCGGAAGTGAGCGATAGGCAGGGTCAGTAACTCTTGCATGTGCAGGTTCGGAAGGCACAGGCGGGGGCGCTGTGCTTTCCCCTCGCTCCCTCAAGAGCTGCGCTGCTAATCGCGGCGTTAAGAGCGAATTGTAAACGGGCTTATCATTTTTTGTCATTCAGTCTGAACATATTTAATATTTTAGTTACGATCCGAGTTCAGCTGCAGAAAAATTCCAGGCATCAAGGATTTTTCGATCTACGACGATTCCCGTGCCCAGTTTCAGGTACGTACATTTGGAATTCCAATTTGAGACGCAAGCGTGCTAAATGTGCAAGGTATCTTACTGGCCTTCGAAGCGCAGCAGCGCGTCCTTTGTACGATGTGCGGCCAGCAAGACAGCGAACTTCCACGTTGAGCGGCTTCACTTGCGGCAGGCTTGATGACGCAGCCAGCGCCGGCCAGCCCCCTGATAGCATTGCACAGAGGGTCCGTCCAGCGGCGCAGAACACGAGTGGCTTCGAGAAAAAGTGCATGCTCCGTTCCTCCGTGTTCTTATCGGCTGATGCTGCACTCTCACTGACTGCGATAATCAGATGCTCGGCTACGCCCTGCGTTTTTTAAGTTATCAGTGATTGTTGGCGACTCCTGCGAAATCGACGGTACATACATACGTAAGTTCACTGCATAATGAACGAGTCCACGGATTATCCAGGCTCGCAAAAGCACGGGTGTGCTTGTGGGCGGAACACTGTTGCAGTGGATAGGATGGATTACTCTTACATAAAACAAAACAATGTACCGGGATGCTTTCGGCCTAAAAAGATAACACTTTACGTTACATGTTACAAAACCCAACAAGTTACAAACTCTGTAAACTTAAAACTTTGAAAATCACAGGATGAAAACGTACAAAACTAGTAACTACCCACCAACTTTAAAGAGGCAAAAAAAAACAAAGAAAAAAACAACAAGCTATTATACTTCGTTTCAGCTTCGGTGCGAGCGCGGACGATGTTATGAGCCGAAGGGCCAATCAAAGAGCGCAAAAAGTGCAGCGTCATGGCGTGCTCTCTGCGCTTGATAGGACTAGCCGGCGGAGGAGCGCGCACAGAGAGAGGGCCGAATACCGGCTGGTCCTATCAACTGCAGAGAGCACGCCATGACGTTGTGCCTCTTTCGCTGTTTGATTGGCCCTTCGGCTCATAACATCGACCGCGCTCGGACCGAAGCTGAAACGAAGTATAGTGGTTGCAAACTTGGTTAAGCAGCAAAGTTATTGCACCACTCTCTCAGCTATCTCTTAATAATCCTAAGTGACTGTAAATACAAAAGTCGGTCTGGCAACATGTTATAATTCGCAACTTTCACAGACGGTGGCGCCGCGCCGCGGCGAACGTTCGCTCTTCCTCCTGGATGATCGCTTTTCGCTGCTTCGTACCCGTGCTGCCCGTGCTGTTGTGAATTCGTGTTTTTGCAGGCGTTTCTGCGTAAATTTTTAATGGCATCGAATAGGATTAAAGCGAAGTATCGTAGTAATCGCATGTGCTGCGTTCCGCAATGTTCAAACCGCACGTTGGAAGGAAAGATCAGCCTACACTCGTTCCCACTCGACAAGCGGATAAAGAAGGCCTGGCTGATTAAACTACGAATAGGCAAGGCTGTCACGCCTACGATGCGGGTATGTAGCGCCCACTTCGCTAAAGAAGACTTCTTGTGGAACACAACCGGTGAGTTTTTTTAAACATTTGATCCCTACTTTACGTTGCCGTGCCAACGCGACATTGTCGCCCTACCGGGTTGAACTAAAATGTAAACATGCTCTTCTGTGCATTGACGTCGTCCCGCAATCAGATCCAAACGTGTGGTCCCCGACCTTGAAAAGGCTCAAGCAAGGCACCATGCCATCTCTGCGCCTGCCCGTGAGAGTGCATGACAGGCCAGCCCCGATGCCGAGGAGTCGACGATGTGACCGAACGCCAGAGAGTGCATCAGGTACGTCCTTTGAACGGAAAATTAGAAGCAGGTATGTTATATTGCTCATCTGCAATCTTCACTGCAATGAAAGCAGTGACCCTCCGTTCAAGTGGGTGAGAAAATGAGTGATAGATCCTTCTAAAAAGTAAATAAATGCCTCAAAAGAGACTAAAATATATATTTTTGTTTGTTTTGCCCCACCACACACACTGTAATGCCAAAAGGTGGTGTGAGTACTGATTAAATAAAAATAATGTGTTGGATGTAAAGTAAAATTTAACAAGTGTCTGTTACATCCAAATTAATGTCGCACCGCGACCATGTTGTCTCACGTAGTTGCCTCGTCGTGACGAGCTACAGCAATATATTGATTTTCTCATGAGATAGATCTTACTATCTTACAGGATTGCCATCGTGTTTGTCTCGTGCAAACGAGACAGCTGAGACCCTGCCAAGTTCGCCACGGCCGGAAGTTGTGCACTCTGCGGTAGGTTTTGTTCTTTTTAGTGGTTCATCAGGGCATACACAATAGGCCTTCCTGCACCGAAGCTTTGAACGTGTCGTGGCGCCCGTCGGTGGCGGGCAGTAGAGTGTCTGAGTAGTACAAGATCCACGGCCCCGCACAATAACAAACCTGTTCAAGCCGCTGTTTACCTCTGCATGCTGCTGTAATTTGTGTGTTCGCGTGGTCACGACTCAAAATAGGTAACCCGCAGTCGTCACCACACAATGTTACCCCGGAAACCCGAGCTCGCTGCAAACTAGCGATTTTTTCTTCGTTCAAACATGTCGAAACCGGGAGCCAGCAGCGTGGCCTCGATGCGTTGAAACGTCGCCGTTGACAGTACTGTTGCGTCGTCAACTGTCAAGAACGGGAAGGTATTAATCCCGGATGCAACGATGTGCTCGGCCGACAGACTGCCGGTCGAGGCTTCTTCGCTTGCATCTAATTTCGTGCATTTTCAAAATTGGTCATCAGCTGGTAGTGTTGGCGGTACGGAGGGGCTGCAGGTTGGGGTTTTTGCTTACAAGTTGCGTTAACGTATCTCGTAATGCTCGCCTCAAGCTCGACATCATAAGAAGCTCGCTGTTTTTGCGAGTGACAGCGCGCCGACACTAAATTTGCGGCATCTTGTACAGCGTAGACGTAGCTTGCATCGCTGACTTTATTCTCTTTGCAAACTGTTGAGGAACGAAAGAAGCTTTCCACGTTAGAAATTGGCTCAATTCCGTGCCGTATGACGATTGCAAGGGGGAATTCATACCGCCAGCTAACGTCTTTATGCGAGACAAGTTCAAATGCGCAAGTTTGTACTACCCGATACCGATAAACAAAGCGTAAAGGCACTGCCAGCTGTTTTTCTGCAGTGTCTCCTTGGCAAAGCAGGAGGCCTGTGTCTCTGCTCTTTGACGTTCGCAATATATGGTACAAAAGTCAGGTTTTTCGTCGCGTGTTAGCTGTTTCAGAATCGACTAGACGAAATGTGAGCAAGGTTAATCTTAATTCGCAGCCAGAACAAGGATCCACATGTGGTCCTTCCATTACCATGGAGATGCTTCAAGCTGAATTCTTTGCCATGACAGTCAGCTGAGCCGAGTAGTTCCGAGAGTGCTCGGAAGGAAATTGGGTGTCCAGCACAACTTCCGCGAACGATCCTGGGTGCGCCCGCTTTTGGGTGAACCCGATAGTGACAGCCATGGATACGTCCATTTCATGTAGGCTACATAAGCCCAGCCTGTTATCCTGTTACCCAAAAAGAAGAGTGGTTGTTTGGGCGAGTTGGTTTGACATCTTATACAATCTTGTGCGCAGCACAAGATTGTATAAGCCCTAACACTGGCCCAAACACTGGCAGGGAGCTTTCGAGTGCCTTGCTCCCTCGAACTCTCAGCTTCTTTTTGTGGCTTGTCCGATCCCCGTGAACCTGCGTATTGCGGCAGCCAAGCTAGTGTTTGAAACGGGCTCCTCTAGCGTGCAGAAAATACACATCCATGGCTGTCGGTATCACGTCTGCACGGGTGTGGGACGCATTTACGATTGTTCTTGGAAGCTGTACCGGTGGCGGGTTCACCATGGAGGGAGACAAGTAGTCCCCAGAAGGCATACGGTGTTGTCTAGGTCATGGCTGCTATGGCGGTACCTATGGACTGGATGTGCCAAGCCTAAGTAGGAAACCCAGGAACAGATAGTCTACATAAACTGATGATAAAGGACAGACACTTTTGCACTTCAATATGCAGCGAGAATTGGAAATTGTCTATTTTCTCAGAAGTATACTGCAAAGTTTAAATTAATCACATTTTTCAGGTGACTGGAGGGACTTGTGCTGAAGAAGGCCTGGCTGCAGACAACAGCAGACATCACCATGTGGATGATGAGCTGACTGTAGCAAGAGCCCTCCTGATTCTACAAGCAGGTGGTCCTCCGCAAACCAAGGACGAGAGTGTCCAAGTGGACACAAGGTCCTTAGTGCGAAAGAGAGAGACGCTTGTCAATCTTCTCAAGACAGATGCAGAAGTAAAAGCCTTTACTGGTGTAGAATCTATCCAACTGCTGCAAAGAATATCAAAGAATGTACAGCAGTTTGATACCATGAATACAGAGCTATCCGTACACGAGCGTGTCGTGCTCGTCCTAGTAAGGCTGAAAACGTTCCTTTCGTTCAAGTGCATCGGCACTTTATTTCGAGTGAGTGAGGCCACTGTGCACCGATATTTTTATGGCACATTGCCTACCCTAGCTGCTGTGCTCAAAAGTGCCGTATATTGGCCCACCAAGGGAGAAATCAAAAAGAACATCCCCCGCTGCTTTCGAGACTATGCCGAGGTGAGGGTTGTGTTAGACTGCACAGAGGTGGAGATCGAAAAATCTCACTGCCTGGCATGCCGGTTGTTCACGTACTCTTATTATAAGGGACGCCACACAGTCAAGTTTTTAATTGGAGTGTCACCGGCTGGCCTGATTACATTTGTCAGCCAGGGTTTTGGAGGGAGAGCGTCCGACAAAGCCTGCGTGGAGAGGTCTCTTGTCCTAAGTAGGCTGCAGCCATTCAGAGATGATGTCATGGTCGACAAGGGATTTCATGTTGACGGAGAGTGTAACAAACTGGGGCTAGGTGTTGTGCAGCCGCCGTTTCTGCGCCAGCAACAGCAGTTCTCTGTCGCTGATGCAATGAAGACTGTTAGCGTTGCACAGGCTAGAGTCCACGTTGAGCGAGCGATACAGCGCATAAAAGTTTTTAAGATTTTTAAGGGACCAATTCCTTGGGAAATGCTACAAGTAGTTGATCATGCAATCACCGTGGTTGCAGCTATCGTCAATCTCTCTGCACCCATTCTGTCGGAGAACAAGTTTGGATAGTTCCCTCAATGAACCTTTACAGTAGACTCTTGATAATTCAAATGCTAATATTTAAAACTTTCGGCTAATTCAAACAAAAATTAAATTTTTGGTTGTCTCGTTATGTTTTTAATGTATTTAAAAGTTGTTTATTTCAAACTACACCATTCAGTTAATTCATACTATTTGCTTGTCTACACCGAGAAATATCTGTTGCCTTTACCGCCACTAGCTGAACATTTGCGTTCTTTAATCGCTTTAACAGTCGATAATAAAGCTAATCGCCTGCCACAGATTCATGACCACAACAGATGACTCCCATAAAAAACTGGCTGCTCTTGGTGCTTAGAGAACTTTGTTTTAAAGTCACATGCAGCAATAAAGCAGTTAACCGGTCACAATTTTTTTTAATGTAATTGTTTTTTGGTGCCATATTTATGAGAGCTTCTGATAATCCAAACAAAACCCTGAGGTCCCTTCGAGTTTGAATTATTGAGTCTACTGTAGTTCAAAGAAGTTGTTTTTTTTCTTCGGGTAAAATTCAATTGAATTACTGTTTGTTTTGAAAGTTGTTTTACCACTTTTATGTGCCCAGATAGCAGCATGCAGACATTTGTTTATTGATTGCAGACAATGCTCTGAAAAATGAAATCAGATTGAATATATGTATTTATTGTAGAAACAATAAAAAATTGCACATTGGTGTTTTATGCATACTGACATGTAACAATGAAAAAACAAATTACTATTAACTCTACTTGCTGTAAATGACAGTCACCGGCCTTTTAAACTACTACATGGCATAGAAACTTAAAGGGCAACTCCGCTCAATTCCGAAAATTTTGGGATAATGAGTGATTTCGCATTAAAAAGCCCTAGTAAGAGACACTACATCATTTGCTTCGTGAAAAATGGGATATATATTTTTTAATTTAATTTTAAACACGAGCGGAAACCAAACTTAGGCTCTGTCCGGCAACATTGGCCTCGGGCCGCCAAGAACATGGCAATTTAGTGGTACGAGATGTCACGTGATCCTCTACGCAACGACGGGCGGATTGGGGCGGGCGTGTGCCAGGCGCAAGTGTCGTCTGCACCGCACTCTTTACCATGTTTTGGTGTCTACGACATTCGACGACGTCTGCACAACTGGGGGCATATGTCTGCGCATGTGGTGTTCCTAGTGTGGCAAATCTCCGAGAGACAATAATCACAACCGGTGAGACGACGACAGCAATTGTGACGCGAGAAACGGCGGGGCGGCCAAATGGCTCCCATGAAGCACGCTGCGCAGGCGCGTTACGCCAATCACATGGACACCGCTGAGCGCTAAGAGGAACCATTGCCGACGTCATCCGCTACGCTCGCCCAGAGAAGTAAAAACAAGCAAAAGGGGGCAATGGTGATGACGTTTAGCTCAATGTTGGCTACGCCCATGCCGCAGGCTTGACTGCGCTGTTGGTTGCGTCTGAATTCGCCCGCTCGAGTCAGCTGATTTTGGCAAGTTGCAAAGTTTGCCGGACCGTTTAAGAAACATTTAGACAGAACTGCGTTGTAATATTTGACGTGTGGTCTTCCTAGGCGATACTGAAGAGGACTGCGTTGTTTTTTCAAAACCAAAAATGAGGCGGAGTTGCCCTTTAACTAGACACCCCTCAGCAAAACTCACTGTGCCAGCCGACATAGAATATGCTGGAAATACACGAACTGCAGCTTTCTAACAAGCTCTTCAATGTGATTCTCATCACGGCTCACGGGGATGATTTCAGATCCCTTCTTGCAGTAGAGCATGAGGTGGGCAGCCTTGAGGTCCAGCAAAAACATGCCAAGTTGGCACTGCGAATAGTGGGGATGCTTTTTCCGCAGGTGGTAATTCTCGCCTTCTTTCAGAACATACTTCACTTTTTTGGCTGCGATGAGGTCTTTTGCTGCGGTGATCTCTCCTTCCTCTGGACTCTTGATCTCGATCAAAACTGAAGGCACGCCGTTTGCCTCCACGACGCCATCAGGGCTGCATCCAAGCCAGGGCACGAGTGGATTAACCACAAGCCCGAACCTTCGAACACTACTACCTGTCAACCTAGTGTACTCTTTTAAGGCTGGCTCTTCAGACTGCTTTCCGTGCCGTGTGGCCTTGTTGCCTCGAAAGTTCTCGGAGTACATGAGGCAGACTTTCTCGGCCCACGACCGATTTTCCTTTGGGATAAAGGTGAAGTACGCCCGACACCTGCTGGCTGTGATGCGCAGCTTTCTTTCACGCTGCCAGAGGCTGTTGTCCTGGGAGAGTGTGTCCCGGCAAATGACTGCTGCCTGTTCAGCTGTCACAGCAACATGCTCTTCGTAAAACTTCTGCTCTTGGGTCGGCAAGGTTTCCCATGAGCACCTTGCGTATTTGAAATTGTCCGACGTCACGAAAAGCTACATCATGGAAGTTAATTTCTTCATACTGCCTGATGCAGTCGCTTTGGCTGATGCTCGTGAAAAAGTTGACGTCTGCAGTGCTTAAGGGTCTGCTATCATTATCTGGGCTTCTGCCACCGTTGTCTTGACTTGTGCACCTACTTTTCATATGACGCGCAAGCGCCGAATCCGGGGCACATGAAAGGAGGTCACTGCGTATTTCGTCCAGTACTGAGTCATCCATTTGCACCTCGGGGATCGCGTGGACGTGGCACAGCTCATGTAGCATCTTGGGCTCGTACAAACGTGTTGACCGGAGTTGACCCCAAGCTTGCTTGAGGTCCGTAGAAGAAAGGTTCTCAAGGTTTGAGGTACCAACGCTAGAAACAAAGTGAAAAGAAGTATTATGAATAAAATGCAGGCAAGATGGTAATGGTCTACATCCGAGCAAATGTATAGATTTTCTACAACACGGTGCTTTGCAACT